>CAMOHE010043152.1:0-27367 GCA_946598075.1 Artocarpus hirsutus
GCAATGATGTGCCTCCTCCTCCTCCTCCCCAGCCACAAGTCGATAAAGCCCCGACTCTTGCTGTTGAACCAAGAGCAGTCTACTAGGAACCTTTGCTAATAAGATGGAAGAGGGTTAAGCCAGCAAACTTCGAAGGCTCCAAGGATCCACTAGTTGCACAAGGATGGCTAAAGACGATAGAGGCCACCCTAAGACTCATGGGCTTCACAGACAACGAGAAGGTTCTATGTGCATCTTACTGCCTCACTATGGAGGCTAGGATTTGGTGGGATGGCATTGAACAGAGCAGGAACATCGAAGAGATGACATAGGCCGATTTTGTTCACGAGTTCAACACGAAGTTCTTCCACATGAACATTACGAGGAAGCACTATGAAGAGTTCGAGAATCTTCGTCAAGGAGACATGTCGGTAACCGATGTGGTTGCCAAGTTCGATCAACTAGCTCGCTTATGCCCAGGGATGGTTAATGACGAAAGTGAAAGGGTCCGAAGGTTGATCAGGGTTCTCAGGCCAGAGATTGCTGCTATTGTTGATGGCGCCAGTCCACCCAGAAGCCAGGAACAGGTTGTTTCAAGAGCGCAACGTGCTGAGTTCCATTTGTCTAAGCTGAGAAGAAACCAGCCTCAGCCAAGTCAGCAAGCAAATTATGCAAGCTCCCAGAACCAGAATCGCCCTCCTCACTGAAACAACAACAACAACCACAACAACCAGAACTGGAAGAATAACAATAAGAGGAAGAGCTACCCGCAGAACCATCAGGGCCAAGGTAATAAGAGGTTTAATGGCGGCCAACACAACAACAACCACAACAACAACAACAGGCAGTTTCAAACATGTGCAAGATGTGGAAAGAATCACCCTGGAGAATGTCGTATGGGGTCAAACCGCTGTTATATCTGTGGACAAGAAGGTCACTTTGCCAAGAACTGCCATAGACAAATGAATGCCCAAGCTCAAGCCCCACCGAGAGCACCTCCAGCCCAGCTTCACCAAATGCAAGCCTCCCTTGAAGGACCACTAATTAGTCAAGGAAGACTTGAAGCCCCGCCTACGAATGCCCGCATCTATGCCATGACAAAAGAACAGGTGGCTGTTGAAGCTTCAAACGTGGTCACAGGTCAGATAACAAGCTTATGTAATAATGCATATGTTCTCTTTGATACGGGTGCCACACGTTCTTTTGTATCCTCATCTTATGCTAAGAAGTTAGGGGTTCACTTAGAGTCTATGAGACAGGGATTCACTACGACACTACCCTCCGGGGAAGTAATGATATCTACACACTGTTTGCGTATAGTACCCCTATGGATTTCTGATAGGGAACTTTTCGTCGACCTTATTGTGATCGACATGTATGATTATGACATGATTCTTGGGATGGATTTCTTGAGCAAGTACAATGCTTCCATTGACTGTCAGAAACGGAAAGTATTCTTCCAACCAGAAGGCGAACAGAAGTTCGTGTATGTGGGCCAGTCCAGGAAGAAATCCAGCATGTTCTTATCCGCCTTGAAAGCAAGGAAGCTATTAGCTAGTGGATGCATGGGTTACTTGGCGAATATTGTAGATAAAAGCCAAGAAGAAAAGACAAGGATTGAAGATGTGGCGGTAGTAAGAGAATTTTTAGATGTGTTTCCAGATGATTTATCAAGCCTACCTCCCGAAAGAGAAATCAAATTCGAGATCGAGCTCGCTTCAGGCACTGACTCGATTTCAAAGGCACCGTACAGAATGGCCCCAGCAGAGTTAAAGGAGCTTCATACGTAATTAAGGGAACTACTTGACAAAGGCTTCATCAGGCCTAGTCACTCACCATGGGGAGCTCCAGTTTTGTTTGTGATAAAGAAGGATGGCACCATAAGACTCTGCATCGACTATAGAGAGCTGAACAAGGTGACAATCAAGAACAAGTACACGTCGCCTCGAATCGATGATTTATTTGATCAGCTTAAGGGTGCATCTGTGTTTTCGAAGATTGACCTGAGGTCGGGATATCACCAATTAAAGATTAAAGAAGGAGACATCCCAAAAACTGCCTTTAGATCGAGGTATGGTCACTATGAATTTGTGGTTATGCCTTTTGGTCTAACGAATGCACCTGCAGCCTTTATGGATCTGATGAATCGGATATTCAAGGATTTCCTCGATAAATTCATCGTTGTGTTTATCGATGACATTCTTGTCTATTCAAAGAATCAAGAGGAACACGAGGAGTATCTAAGAATTGTGTTGGAGACATTAAGGAGACATCAGTTATATGCGAAGTTCTCCAAGTGCGAGTTTTGGCTCGACAGAGTGTCTTTCTTGGGCCATGTGATATCAAAGGAAGGAATCATGGTAGACCCTGCTAAGATAGAAGCTGTGCTCAACTGGAAACAACCGACTAATGCAAGTGAGATCAGAAGTTTTTTAGGCCTAGCCGGTTATTATCAGAGATTTGTGGAAGACTTCTCTAAGATAGCAGCGCCACTCACGAATCTAACACGCAAAGGAAAGAAGTATGAATGGACAGAAGCTTGTGAGAAGAGTTTCCAAGAACTAAAGAAGAGGCTAACGATAGCTCCAGTCTTGGCTATTCTGGAAGGAGATGACGGATTTGTAATCTACAGTGATGCATCTAAGATGGGCCTTGGTGCTGTTCTAATGCAGAATGATAGAGTGATTGGCTACGCGTTGAGACAATTAAAGGATTATGAGAAGAACTATCCCACTCATGATCTGGAGTTAGCAGCAGTTGTTTTCGCGTTGAAGATATGGAGGCATTACCTGTATGGAGTCCAATGTAAGATCTTCACTGACCATCAAAGCTTGAAGTATTTCTTCACTCAGAAGGATCTGAATATGAGACAGCGGAGATGGCTAGAGCTGGTGAAGGATTATGATTGTGAAATCCTTTATCACCCTGGAAAAGCTAACCGGGTAGCTGATGCTTTAAGTAGAAAGTCAACGGCTACGTTGATGTTAATGCAGGCTATGTCTCAACCTTTGAGAAAGGAAATTCAGGACTTTGGTTTGGAGCTTATCACATGTCAGTTATCAGCACTCATTCTTGCTTCAACACTGCATGATGAAATTAGAAGTAAGCAAGATGATGATGTAAGCCTCCTAAGAATCAAGCAGGAAAGGAAAGAAGGAAAATGTGAAGAGTTTCGTATCGCTGATGATGGAACTCTATACCTTAAGGACCGCATCTGCGTTCCTAATATTGATGATTTAAGGGAAAGGATCATGGCTGAAATACATGACACTCCTTACTCAATTCATCCAGGTGCAACAAAGATGTATAATGATCTAAGGGATAACTTCTGGTGGTTTGGAATGAAGCGAGATGTTGCCAAGTATGTGAAGAAATGTTTGACATGCCAGCAAGTTAAGGCTGAACACCAAAGACCTGGTGGTGATTTACAGTCAATCCAGATACCAGAATGGAAATGGGAGGATATCGCGATGGATTTCATTACCGGTTTACCCAGGACTATAAACGGTTATGACGCTATATGGGTCGTGGTGGATCGACTGACAAAGACGGCACATTTCATTCCCATCAAGATTACT
Organism: Artocarpus hirsutus; assembly: GCA_946598075.1. Taxonomy (NCBI): domain Eukaryota; kingdom Viridiplantae; phylum Streptophyta; class Magnoliopsida; order Rosales; family Moraceae; genus Artocarpus; species Artocarpus hirsutus. Next base: position 3,558 of record CAMOHE010043152.1, read on the forward strand.
TATTCTATAGAACGGTTAGCGAAACTCTATCTCAAGGAGATTGTGCGACTGCATGGGATTCCTAAAACTATCATTTCAGATTGTGATGGCAGGTTCACTTCCAAGTTTTGGAAGAGTGTTCAAGTTGCTATGGGAACCAAGTTACACTTCAGTACAGCTTTTCATCCTCAGACGGACGGCCAAACCGAGAGGACAAACTTAATCTTGGAAGATATGCTTCAAGCTTGTACTCTCGACTTCAAGACCAACTGGTGTAGAATGTTACCATTAGCTGAGTTTGCCTACAACAACAGCTATTAGGCGATGATTGGAATGGCACCTTATGAAGCCCTGTATTGAAGAAAATGTAGGTCGCCTATATGTTGGCATGAAGCCGGTGAAAAGAAGTTGATGGAAAGCACTGACGCTGAAAAGACTGATTTTGTCAATGAAACCTCTGAGATGATTAAGACGATAAGAAAGAGGATAGAGACTGCTCAAAGTCGTCAGAAGAGTTATGCTGACAAAAGAAGAAGACCCTTAGAATTTGCCGTTGGCGAATCAGTATTTTTGAAAATTGCACCGATGAAAGGAGTTATGAGGTTTGGAAAGAAGGGCAAGTTGAGCCCAAGATTTATTGGTCCATATGAAATAGTGAAGCGAATATGTAAGGTGGCTTACCAGCTAAGATTGCCATCTGAATTGTCGGCTATGCACGATGTATTTCACGTCTCAATGCTCAAGAAATATGTCTCAGATCCTACGCACGTGATTGAACCTCAAGTGATTGAGATATGAGAAGACTTGAGCTATGAAGAAAAGCCAGTGGAAATACCGGATCGTAAAACTAAGACTTTGAGGAATAGAGAAATTCCATTAGTCAAGGTACTATGGCGAAGTCACCAAGTAGAAGAAGCTACATGGGAACATGAAGATGATATGAGATCTAAGTTTCCACAACTATTTTGAGTTTCGGGGACGAAACTCTTATAAGGTGGAGAGAATTGTAACGTCTGTCTAATTTTATGTAACGGATAATGTAATGATAAATGACGATGTTAAATGTTATATTTATGTTAATGACAATGATAAGTGTTATACTCATGATAAGTGTCATGATATATGATAAATGGTGCTTACCATTTTTATTCTAAGTGTTATGACAAGTGACGCTCACGTGGAATTGATGTGCTCAAATGTTCATGTCATTAATGTTATATGATTAATTATATTTTTATTGATAATTAAATGTTATGAATGATTTTTTTTAAACAGATCGGCAGGCCGAAGATAAAAATAGGCAGGCCGATGAAGGCTGACGAGTAGTCAGCAGAAATTTCACAAAAATTGTGATAAGGTGGAATTTATTTAAGGATGATTTGTTCTGAATAAATAACATAATTATGGAATGATTTCTTTAATTTTGGTAAGGAAACAATTGACTTTTGAATTACAATGTACTTACTAAGCATTAGCTTATTTAAGTTTTTCATCATGTTGCAGATAAGGGTAAGAAAGATATGGAATAAGAGGAGGGCACTGACAGGCGTATGAGCTAAAAAAGATAAATTGCAAATGGAAGACGTCAAGAAAGAAAAGATATTTTTATGAAATAAATTATGTTTATAAATTTTGAATTTTAAGGATTTAAATTAAGTTTTATAATTTTGAGAATATTTATTTGATGGACTTTTATTATAAATTTTCTTCCGCATTAAAACTATATTTAAACAAATTTTATTTAATCGTTAGGACTGCCGATCGAGTCCGACCTACTAAAGTATGTATGCAAATTTTATTAATGTTTAAAGGATGTTTATAATCAAATAATTTAAAAAAAATGGATTAAATTATTATATAATGTTTAAGTTATTTAAACAATAATAATCAATAATAATAATAATAATAATAATAAAATGTATTTGACCATGAGTTTTTATGACTTTATTATTTTAGTGAGATAAACTATTTAAGAAAATGTTTATAAATGAGTAATATATTAATGTATATTCATATGTATATATATATAGATATATATAAAATTTCATGGATCCTGGGTTATGTTTTCAATTTATTTTTTTAATTAAATAGTTTATCTTATAAATAAAAGTATTATGAAAGAAATGTAACGTCATCTGTAACGTCCGTAATAGGGGGCGTTACACTAAGAATACAGGGTTTTTCTCAATTTGTTTGTTAAAAAAATCGAAAATAGATAATCAAAAATTCTTGTTATTATATGTATATGGGGATGCACTTGAATAGGTAAACATAGGAATAGCAACGCATCAAGATGAATTTTATTATTATTATTAAATTATAGAAATAAACACAACAACGATTGCTGATGGCGAGCTGCCGAAATAGAAGCATGTCAATCTAGCTATCTGCTTATTATTTTTGGAAGCACAAACAAAATCATGTTATTAAGGTCCAAATATAAGTACAAACATCGACCGAACTACAACTAGTGAGAAAATAGAAAACTAGACGTATAAACGATCAGTTGGAAAATAATCAAACATGACCATTGATATTAGGAACACTCATTTTGTGGCAACAAGTGTAACAAGTGTAACTAAAGGGATTCCGGGCATTTCTTATTGTCAGAAGCATTGAGGTGGCAACAATAGCTAGGAGGAAGGGTGATGACGTCTTTGATTTTCCTTTGAAACCCTTTCTTATTAACGTCCCCCTTCCACTTTCACACATCTTCAATTACCTTCAGACTCCTTAATCCATGGCCTGCAATGATCACTATAAGACCTGATAGACATAATAAACAATATTCTGTGTGCACAAAATACGTTTATAGTATCATATAAATAAACAATAACCAAATATAATTGTTGTGTAAACTAAACGTGCAGAAAATAAAAAGATGAAAACTACGAATGATTGTTTAGCATGGCCAAATGGGAAAAATACCGTACGGATGCTACTCACACTAGAGATAAAACCACCAGCTAATACTAAAATTACGGTTACACGTATTGAAATTACAAAAAAGCCTAGAATCTACATCAGCACTGGAACCCACGATCTCCTTTTGCAACTTGCTTTTAGGCTCCTTGTGGCACTTGAAGTCGACTTCACTCGCCTTCCCTCCAACTAACGTACTCGAAACCTTTAATTCACAAACAACCCTTCCTCGAACTTTATGGATTGGAACATATGTACTAAGACAAACGCTAGGTTGAGCGCAATATGTTGAAGTCTAACTCAAAGCATTTCACTTTGGTTTATTTTTTATTTTTTATTTTTTCTGTTTTTTTCTCTTGAAAGCTCTAACTTAAAAAATCACAAGTCGACCTGCTTAAATAAGTAAAGCTAAGGCATGAGATGCGTATAGATACGTCCATTGAATTCTAGAGTTGGATCTTATCTAATCCAATGTGAAGATAGAACTCAGATGCTAAAAATGTACAAGATTTGACCTAAACTAAAATTCAAAAATGGCAGTACTAACGGTGCACAATCTTTGAGGGTGTAACCAAATGGGTGATCTTCGTGGATAGTATCTGTGCACTACTGAAAATTTGGAATTAAAATATGTAAAACTACAGGATGGAACTTGTTTGTTTCTCTATTTAAATCTCAAACAAAATTTGAACTTATTGTGAAAAATATCTACAAAAACCCACAGATTAAGTTAAGCCGATCAATAATGAACTTGGACATGATTAGGCATAAAATTAGCTTAGCAAAAATTTGAATTTAAAGATAAAAAAAAACTTGACCTCAAATTCAAATTTAAACCACACAACCTCCGGTTAACGAAATTCAGAACACACTCATAGCATTCCAAATTTAAATCAAACTACAAAATCCAAATTTTCTTAAAAATTTTAAATGCCTTGCCGCACAAGCAATCAACAATCTGAATTAAACTTATTTAAAGAGCAAACACCACAAATCTGGAAAAAAAAATCACACAACTAATCTAGATCAATAGATTAAAAGTTAAATGCACAGAATTTGGAATCTTGAAGAGAATGATCTTGACCACAAAGCCACCAACCAATCCAAATAAGAAACAAAAACTGCAAAATGTAATATCTGACAAAAATTAGACGTGTAAAAATGTCCACAGGTAGGGTTCAAAACCCGAACAATCACCATTGTGAACCGTTTGCATAGCACAGCCCAACAATGCTTATTTTTGTAGGAAAGCAGCTTTTAGATCTCTCTTGTAACTATACCGACTTGCTTAAGCTTTGTCAAGAAGAATCTCTACGCCGGTTCAGAACCGCAATAACATGTCATCGTCTCTTTCTTCTTTGCCGGCCTTTCTGACACAAAATATATAGATGTAGTTATATGTGTCCCTGATGAAGATAGAATCTTTTCTGAGGCCAGTTTCGTTGTCAAAGATTTCGCAGTTTCGTTGTCAAAGATTTTCTCGACTAATTCGTTTTGTTGCCTCCATAGAAGAAGATGTACTTCTCGTCTTGTATATGTTGAATGATCCAAAATATTAGTAATTAATTTTAATGTTAAATTAAATGGATGAATTATGTAATTATAGCTCATAGTCTTAACTATTTCTCAATCTCCATCTTTTTATTTTTAGAAACTAAAAATGTATCATTTAATGTAAAAGAGTAATTAGATATTCATTTATTTTAACTTTAAATTAATTACTAATATTTTAGTTAATTAGTATTTAATTAAATATTTTAATTTTATTCCTTGTAGATTTTATGAAGAAAAAAAGCAAAAAATACAAAATTGCCTTTAATCATATTAAATTTATTTATGAAATATATTTTTTTGAAAAAAATTTAAAAATATTATGTTTTGTTTTAGGTTCTTTATGTTTATATATCTTTTTATGAGATATTTTTCATAAACTGTTCAAGGATTATTTATGTTAGACAGAAAAACATAAATGCCACCTAAGGACACAAAAAATTTCATTTCCGCAGTGTTTAAAAAAGAGTCAATGCCACAAAATAATTTCAAAACCACAAACACTAGAAAAGAAAAAAAAAAAGATCGACTTCTCTCAGCTAAGAAATTCCCTCTCTCTTCTTAAATCTATTTGCCTCTGTATGATAAAAAAAGGTCAGCGCAGATCGATCTCGTGATTTCACTCTCTCTCGAAGCTCAGTGATTTCTCTCTTGTTAGATCAAACTTGGGATTTCATTCTCTCTCTAAGCTCAAAGATTTATCTCTCATCACATCAAACTTGTTATGTCACACTCTTCCTAAGCTCGACGATTTTTTTCTCATCAGATCAATCTTGTGACTTCAATCTCTATCTTAGATGAGATTTCTCTCTCACACACACAAAACTAGCTGACGATTAAAATTTTTGCTCTTATCACCACACCAACGGTATGTCGTTTTTTGAACTCTCGCATATTAGGTGCTTGTATTCTTTCAATTTCTGAGTTGTTGGAAACGCATGCCAGTCGAGACTGTTGGGAAATTAGGTGCCTCCTAATTCTAAGGATTACAAAAACGAATAATTGTAGAAAATAAATTGGAGAAAAGAAGAATAGAGAGACACCAAATTTTTATATAGGTTCATTCAAATTCAAGACTATGTTTTGTTTCTGCCGCTGCAGATTCTACTATGATGAATGAGATTACAGATTACAAGAGAAATTTATCACACACTCTCAAATAGTGTTTCCCAAACCTCTCTTCTACCTAGCACCATCTATAGGAATTTTTTACTCTCAACAATGGAGTTCTCAACCTCACAAAATAATACCACTCACACACCCCCAACCCTAGCCATCTTATGCCTATTTATACCTAAAGAAGAAAAAAATAACAACTAATTAGAAAACTCTAGTAGTTTCCTATTTTGGGGCTTTTAAAACACGATTTTTCGCGCTAAGTATCGCGCAACATAACGCCTTGGTGCTGCGGCGCTTACCTACCGGTGTCGTTGTGCTCTTTTGCCAGCGCCGCTGTGGCGTCCGACCCTGGCGTACTCCCTCAAGCCTCCATAGGACCCACCTTGCGGGGCCCCCGGACTTATGGCTCTTATTGGTAGACTATCTATGTGCCGCCCACTCATCCGTACTGTCCCCTCTGAGGCCCTCTAGCCCCTCGAACCCAAGGGACGCAAAAGAAAACCCTGAGGGGCTAAAGGGCCCTAGAGGGGACAGTACGGATGAGTGGGTGGCACGGGGATGGTTTACCAATAAGAGTCATAAGTCTGGGGGCCCCGCAAGGTAGATCCTATGGAGGCTTGAGGGAGTACGCCCGGGCCGGACGCCACAGCCGCGATGCTGCTTTGATGCCGACGGGTGCTGCGGCGCCCAACTTTGGGGCTGTAGTGCCCAGAATCTGTTTTTCCTCTCGTTTTTCTTCCTTTTCTAGGTTGTTGACTTGATTTGGCTCCACACCTACAATAGGGACATTTTTCCGATGGCCTGAGGGACATTCTAGCCTTACTAGGAATGAATATCCGGCAGAAAACTTTAAAGGTCCCGATGGGACATTTTTTTTTCTAAGAAGTAGGTTTATTTATTGGTCCATTGAGTTGTAACAACAATAGGCCGTTCCCAATCGCTATAATAGGTTTCCACTCACCAACTTGGACGATATACCTTTTGTTGAACAATGTTCCTGATAGTGCTCAAAATCATAAAACTAAAGTGGTTCCAGCATGAAGCCCACAAGTGTTAGTTGTGATGCCCATAACCAGTTATTTCTTCAAGAGGTTTTCATCCAAGAAACGTAAACACACATACATACTTTCCAGTCATAAACAACAACACGTTACTGTATTATACATTATTATGTTAGAGAAATAGGAAAAGAGAGAGAGTCCGTATGAGTCCATGACAAGTGTACACTCCGGGCACTTCATCGTCTCCGGGACCTTTACAAAGACGATCGGAATGTCAAGACTACAGCACTGCCATGCAGTCAAAAGAGCGTTGCAATGATACTCCTCAATAGTAACCTCAAAGCCCTTTTGCTTAATAACTTTCTTCCATTTATCAAACTCCTCAAAGACTCTTAGGATAGTGTATCCATGGCCAGCCACAACCACTGTCGAGCCTTTACTGAGCACAAACCAACTACCCTCGTTCTTGCACGAAAGCAGCTTTTGGATCTCTTGAGAAACTGGGTCCACCTCTTTGTGTGCCTTGGTGAAGAAGAGCCCTTCAATGGCGGACCAGAACAGGCCTAGAATGCCATCATCATCATCCCCGTCGTCGTCGTTGTATTGTCCTTTGTTGGTTTTCCCATGCGCAATATCTCTATGTAGATATTTGCATCCTTGAAGACGGGATAATTTGCAAGTGTTCTCACCTTGTTTGTGAACTGTTGACGCCATTCCTTGTCTTTGTCTCCGTAGAAGAAACTGTACTTCTCTTTCTCTATCTATTATATTTGTCATATGAAGCTTATTTCTGAAACCAAAATAAAACTTCACAAAACAAGCAATGCCATGTATTAAGATTAAATCTTATATGGTGAATGTAGTGTTTACAAAAGGAACAACGTTATTCTATTTTCAAAAATTTAAGTGGTCAAGGAGGAGAGTTTTAAACTGTTTTCAAAAACACAAAAATCCCTCTAAGCATTTACATAATAAGAGTAGCAAACAAGTTGTTTCAACTGAACATAGAGTTGCAACCAATGGGCTGGTGCACTAACGAAAACTGTTAATATTTTCTTTCTAGGATGCGCTCAAGATTCTATACTCCACAATCTCATTTTAGAATCTTTGTCCGATCAATATGTTGTGCGATGTTAAATTAATGGTAACATAAGTGAAAATTAGATGCATCCTTCATACAAAATTGGGTCAGGTTTTTTTTTTTTATTCTATTGGTGGACCTCCAAGTTTTCCAAAATAACGAAAGGGTTAAGGGCGGAATGGCACCCATGATCTTTTTTTTTTAATTTGCAAATAACTAAACACAGAGCTACTGAAGGATGGACTTACACGTACCCCTGTTTAAATAGCTGGGCCAATGTAGTGAATAATTGGGCCGATCCAGTTCAGCTGCTTAGACACAGATTCTTCAGCAGATTTTTCGAAAGGAAAGGCTTTCATTCCCAAACTCGGATCAAGTGAACTGGATTGGGGTTCTTCATCTTCCCTTATGGGCTTAGTGACACCAGAATGGGCTTTCCTTTGAAGTTCCATTTCTGTTTTATGAAATTGAAGCCTGCGATGCGTCTAAAGAAGTGCACACTGTACCATGGCATCCTCGCCCGCAGTTTCTCATAGGTTCTCCATAGATTGTCGTTCCACTGCGCCACAATGGGCAGCCAAACGATCTAATATCGACTGTCGTTTTTTATTCCTTCATGGATTGGATAGAGGACTGAGATGTCTTCCTCGATGATGTCTAGGCCTGTGATGAATAGAAATAAGTTATTTCTCTTCATAACATCAATTTTCACCTGTTTGAAAAATCACATATATGTTAAGTAATATGAATATATTAGATGAAAAACAAATTAAAAGGGTTTTTTCTTCATTTTTGCACCTTACATTTTCCATCTTGTCAAATAAATCAGATTGTAATATATTTATTGAGTCACATTTCAAATTGTATGTTTTTAGTCAAAGGTTGATTCTGACAATCAAAATGACTTAAATATCTCATAATCTTTAGTTTGTTATTTTCTCTTTGATAATGTTATTGACCACCGAATTTTTTTTGAAATGAACCGAAGGGAATAAAGAACTAGCATAATGGTTGTTAATCGCATCTCAACTAAGTTAGCACCTAAGAAACTTCCTATCCCATACTAAGCCCATCACTCTAATACTATTAATCAGAAAGAAAGCATAAAAAAACAGAAAAAGGAAAAAAGAAGACATAAAGTTGATAAAATCCAAAAAAAAATTTAACAAACGGGAAGATTACCTTCGACAAAAAATTGACCACCGACTAAAAATGTGTGCTAATTATACAAATTTGATAACATTTAAAGGTGTAAATGTGATATGGTCCAAAACAAAGCATGTGATTTTTAATAACTTGAAAATATTCTGGCATGAAAATGACAAAAACCTAAAAAGAACTTGTATAAAAAGCCATAACAACAATAGCATAATCTATTAAGAGGAGGGGGAATTCTGTTGAACTGGTTTAGTATTCCTAGAATAGATTCATTCTTGCACAAATTTTCATTGGAATAAAGTGTTTACAATGAATCTGAGCGCAAATAAAAGACTTAAAAGGATCAAAACGTTTTGTGTGTAGAACCATCAACGAGGGGTCGAACATTAATCTCTCTGCTGAAAATGAGAAATCTATGTTGAGGCTATCCTTGGAGAAAATCAGAGCTTTCAAAATCTGCATGATTTTTGTTGGTGTTTGCATGATTTTACAGAGCCGCTAGTAATGATCTAACTCCTCTGCAGGTGACAAAAATCTTTCACACTCTGTCGCATTTGCAAATAAAAAGATAAAATTTTTAACTGTATATGCATCTGACTCTTCCACAATCTGTCTCTAGACTAATAACTGATCGACCAGTAAGTTAGATCCCCACCAATCTGTTTTTTGCAAAGGACCAATTGTATCTTAAATTTGTTGATGATGTACTGGATTTTCAGATAATAGAGGGACGAATCCAACAACTTGTACCTGAAAATGGACACAATTATATTGTCAAATATATTGTTAATGGGACATTTCAAGTGATTTCTTTTTTTCTTTTATCATTTTCTAGATATTCTACTAGTAGTAGAAACATGTTAAGAGTCATATGTGTAGAAAATTTTTACAGAAAATAATCGGTGGTGATTTAGATATCAGAAAAAAAAATTGCTATTTCTAATTAGAGTCAATTATCACTAGTTTTTCAACTAGTTAAAGATTGACATATAAGATTGTGTGACTGTGTGTTTAGCCGTGTGTTCCAAATTATGTGAAGAAGCTATTGTGTTAAAGGTGTATTATGATTACTATAATACATATATATATTTGGTAGTTAAAAAAGGGACCACATGATCCCCATCCCACCGCCATACCGGGCAAGAATAAGTGGTATGCTCCTGTCCCATAGAAGGAGAGTAGTCGGGATCATATGTTGGCTTTTTCTAATTCATCAGTCCAAGCCCACACCCATTTGCACCTTCTCTATGCCTCAACAGCTATTGCTTGAGCAAGGGAACTTACAGGGGTTGCGGGGCTTTGAACCTTGGCTGACGAAGCAGAGCCTAGCAATGGCTTTGCAACCACTAGACCACAACCTTCAATGGTATATATATTAACTTTTAGGTAGAATATCTTTTCACAATAGTTTTGTTAGAAATTTATGATAGTTTTTCATATGACTAAACTTTGTAGCTACAAAACTTTTATTAGTCACATAATTTCTTTTATGTGAGTAGAAATTTTTCCTATGCATGCATAACTAAAAGTTTTAATCATAGAAAATATATGTGACTAAATGCATGTTAGTCACAAGGTTGTGATTAAAAGTTTCGTTTTGTTGCACAAAAATATTTTGATTAATAGGGTGTTTGGGATTAGTGGTTAGAACATTCCATCAAATAATAGTGTGAAAAATTAAGTATTACAAGAAAATATTGTCACTAAAAGTTCATTTTCTTAGTGGATGTACTTTCCTAAAACATAATTCACACTTGCTCGTCACCGTCGTGGGCAAGGAGATCGAGTTTAGTGGTACAAGCCACAATAGCAGGATAACCCAATACTCATCCACAGGAAAGTGGCCCATTGCCACAGACAAAGCCGTGGTACTTCTTTCCGGTCATACTTGGAAAGGTTCTCAAGCTCAAAGACGAGTTCGATAACTTGCAAGGTTGCCTTAACAAGATCGTTGGGCTTAAGAATTGTCTGGCGGCGCTTTTGAGGCTCTAAGGGTCTTTTGATGGCGGGCACTCTTTTCAAGATTTCCAAGGATTTGGTCATTGAATCATGAACATGAGCTTGGTTAAGTTGTGCAAGCAGCCAAAAATCCCCATACTTCATGGCAGGAGCCGCCAGGGTTGGCACTGCCTTGGCCTCCCATGTATAACTACGTAGGTTGTTGAGTATTGAACGAGCTAGTTTTTGGGCAATTTCTTCTCCCGGAGCCTTGCATGACATCTGCTTAAAAGTTATAAACGAAATTAAGGGTCAAATAGATTTTGTAATTAGCTATATATGTTGCGAAAAAATAAAGATGAGATCATATAATTAAGGATAATAATTAACCTCACTGCTGATTTGCTTGAGCGTGCAAAGTGGTACATTGAGGCTGCCTCTGGGTGGTCTTCTCGTCTACCTCCGCATGTACATGATTACCCTGCAACAATTAATTCAACTTTGGACTAAGCTAATCTAACAATATGCACCATAGTACAGCCCTTTTTAAACTCAACTAAATACGGCTAGATGTTATCGTGAGAGGAAGAGGTAAATAACAAACACACACACACACACACACACACACACACACACACACACACACATATATATATAAAATTTTTGTTGAAGTACGTAAAAAGTTTCAAATATTTAAATAGCATATTTAGTAAGTAAATAATTTATTTACTAAAAATAAACTAATCATTTACGGAGTAACCGTGCTATTTCTTTCAAATATTTAAACTCAACTAAGTAGATATATGTTATTGAGAGAGAAATAATATTTTTTTGGAATTTTTAGTTGAAGTAAATAGCAAGTTTTAAATATTGAAGTATATAAAAAGTTACTAAGTAAATAATTTATTTACATGAAGTATATAATTTATTTATCTTTGTTGCATTCTTTACTTTTTTTAAAAAAATGTTATACCATAATTTCTGTATTTATGAAATAGAAGGAAGAGGGAAAAGAGTACAATATGCTTGAATGCCTGCACAACTTGGGCAGTATGCTTAAAGATATTTTCGACAACAGCAAAAAGAGAAGCATCACCAAAGGATTGATCGGCGTGAACATGAGATTCATAAATTAGGTCCATGATCTTATCGCCCGACATGGCAAACAAGCCCAGCTCCACCGCGGGTTCGGGCTTTACCTCCTAGCCCTCGGCGGGTTTCGTCTGACTTGTCTGCAACAAGGTCTTAAGGGTAAAACTGGCCATGTTTGTTACTCGTGGTAGTCAGAAGAGAGTATTTGGAGCTAAGGAGAGAAAAAAATGTGGCTTTGTGTAGTGTCCTGATAATGAAATATCTGCTTTGCAACCCTATCCTATTTATAGCCATATAGTCTCTTTTAAGATACATCTTCAGAGAGAAATATTTCACCACGTGAAGCACTTGGATGGAATTGGAGCCACAGAATTTGATGCCCCGTGTAAATTAACTATGGATAAATTGCTAGCTATTGATTCTAAGAGTAACTTTTTAGTAACTTTTTAGTACTTTATGACAATGAAGTACTAGTAATTGTTGTAATTACTGATTCACTCGTTATATATTTCCATTGGTACTGATGAGACGTCGATATTATTAATTTGTTGTGTCGGCCACCAATTAAAAACTATAATAATATGATAATATTAATTTATAATTCTCAACTAAGATTTATAAGGGTAAAATATTAATTTATTCGTTAACAAATAAGACATTAGTAAATATTATGAAAAAAATAAAGATTAGTAAACATTGATAAAAATGTATATAACTTACGTTACCTGATAAAAAAAATCTGGTACGTTTGAGATTTATTTAATTGTGATGTAAATTTACGATTTACTAAGTAAATTGTTCAGATTTATCAAATTTCATGGAATGAATGAGGATTTACCAAGCAAATTTTGAATTCTTCCAAATTTTGACATTGGGTAAATCCATGAATTTAGAGTTAATATTTACTAACTTATTAAAAGTTTCCATCTCTTATTTTTATTCTGTCGTAAAAATGTTTTATTTACCTAATTCTCTCATATATATATATATATATATATATATATATTATGTGTGTCACGGCCGATCGTAACTTCCCAAATATTATAAAATATAAAAATATAATTAACAAAATTTGCAGAAAATTTTTTTGTTGAAAACAATTTAAACTTCAAAGTAAAATGGTTTGAATTCTTCAGTGGAAATAATTCAATATTATCAATTATGTGAAAATTATCTTGGATTATTAAATACATAACAATTCTTAAATTTCTATAACAATCTAAATAATTTTTTTCCCGAAGAGTCAAGTTTAGAAATTATTTAATTTGCAAACACATGACAATAACATAAAGCAATTAAACACGCAGGTCGGGCCATATGCACACACAGTCCTCAAAGCAGCCACAATCGCGTTGTCACTCAGCATATGAGCTAGAGGCTCCATTTGAAGTTCCTATAACACATAACTTAATAGTTTGAGTGATAAACTCAGTAAGTAAAGCTTTTAGCTCACAAAATAATTAATTGATGTTTTATGAACACATGAAAGTATTAATAATAATACAATATTTATTTAGGCTTGGGCTTTTGTTTGAGCTTTATCATCGTTTAATCTATGGGTACAATTATATAAGGGCACTAATCACTCTATGGGAATTAATCTCCTGAATCACAAAATTAGGGCATTAATCATCCTACGGGAAATAATCTCCCAATAATAACATAAAGGCACTAATCACCCTACAAAAACTAATCTCCCAAATAATAATATAAGGGGTACTAATCACCCCATGTTGGGTGCCATATAAACCACTACACTAAGCCATGTGATAACGTCATGTATTCAAATATAACTTTGACAAATAATAATATTATGCATTTTCAAGATAATCATATAAATATATCATTTCTCAAATATCTAACATCATTAGAAATATACAGAGGATAAATCATGCCTCAAATATCCAAAGTATTGAAAACATATACAATACTGTTATGTGTTACAGGTGAGCATTTTATTTACAGATTATCCGAAACAACAAGAGTTGAAAGGTTAGCCTCTTCATCGAGCGATGGTGTACTTTAATTCCTAATATTATTAATTTACCATTTAGTGTTCAAAACCATCATTACAATGATTTAAGGTCATCACAAGACGAATCGTACAACCACATAATGAAATTGCAAAAGTATCACTTATACTAAAAAAATTTTCTAAACTTGAACAGGTTGACCAATTTTTTTTCACTGGCAGCCATCCATTAGCGAATTTTTAAAAATTACACAAAATTCCAATGGCTTTGAAATTTTTATACAACATTCGTAACATCCATACATGTGACTAGATTAAATTTTATAACATTTTGATTATTGTAAGTATTATTTTTATATTTTCAAATACACCACACTGTTTATAGAAAACAATACATAGACAACCAATTGTCCATGAATTTTTAAAATTCACACAAAATTCAAAATAGGCTGAAATTTTTACCAAGTGCTATAAACATTTAAAAATATTATCATATTTAATTTCATCACAACTGGGTCACTATGAGTAATTATTTCATGTTTCACAAATCATAATACTGTTGCTGAAAATACGATACAGGCAGCAAGCAATAAATAAATTTGATAAAAATCATAAAAATTTTAATAGCTTTGAAATTTTTACAAGATATAATAGACATCAAAACATACATTCAAATTTAATTTTACTTTTTTTTTGGATAATGATAAATATTTTTATTACGTTCTACAATTCATAAAACTTTAGTATACTTTAGGCAGATTTTCTAATTTTTAGCCAAAAAATTGAAAATTCATGAAAAATAAAATACAACTCCGATTTATGCTCATGATAGCTTATTGGAAAGCTTAGCATGTCAACTTTTTAGATATATTCACAAATCTATAAAATTCATTTTCAGTAAAACCCAAAAATATAAGAAAACGTCACTGCTCTAGGAGATGTAAGTTAAGTTTCTATTTTTTTTTTTTTTTTTTACTAAATCATGTTATCATCTTACATACTCTGAAAACAAATATCATGCATGTTAACATAAACCATATCTTGAATTAAACAACACACTTTTATTTCGTTCGTAATACTCAAAAACAATAATAAGGATCATCCTTTACAAACTCAAGAACTTGATGTCTTAAAACTCTAACATGTTCATCATACAAAATTAACAATATCTATCTTAAAGATAAAAATATTTGCACCATGAAATATTCAAACATATAAACAAACATTTTAAAGAAAAGTTTTAGATTAAGAAAGCCTACCTCTTTGATGATCTAAACTTGAAAATGCCAACTCTTGAGTCCTAGTGGTAGAATTTAGTTTTTAGATAGCTTATGACTTGAGAGGTACTTGGGCAGTTTTTAGGAGGGGAATAAATGATTGGGAAGGCTGGAAATTGTTGTTTAAAATCTAAATATATATCTTTGTGCATGTGTCGTGTAAATGAAAGAAAGAAAGAAAGAATAATGTGTGTGAGAAAGGAAAATAGTGTAGGAAAAATACATTTGAAAAGGGGGTTTTATAATATGGATAACAATGATTGTTTTTCTCACAAAAATTCTGCGAAGGCAGCTCTCTTTCTGTTTTTTTAATTTGCTCATGGTGACACATTTGTGCACCACACCTACCACCAGAAGGAGACTTGGGAGAAAAAGACAAAGAAGAGAGAAGAAAGAATAAAGAAAAAGAAAGAAGGATCGTTCTTGAGGATGGGAGCCATACGTGAAAAATGATGAAGTCTTATTGGGGATGAGTTGGACTCCAGTTTGATCCTTAAAAAAAAAATCCTCCATACCACTTATATGATCTGGATGGGTTTCCAGGAAGTCTAATAGTTTAATAAATCATACAAAAAAATAAATGAAAAAAAAAACGAAAACAAACAATTAGAGAAATACATGGAGGTGTTATGAATTTGTCGAGGAATCTTGTAAAAATAAGATTATCTTATACTTATAGATTAGTGCAATACATTCTTATACACGACAAGAAAGTGTGCTGGTGAGCAACAGTAACATGGGCTCATGCATCTAAGAATAATCCACTGCTATTCTAATATATATATATGTGTGTGAATATAGATACTTGTTACATTTACAAGACCTGCATAACAAGGAGGCAAGATTATAATATTCTCCCACCATGCAATGTCTGCCTACTACTTGCTACAAGAATAATATAACAATTATATTTATAATATATATATATATATTCACCAGCAACAATAAGACATAGGGATATATGTGTATATAAGATTTCATGGGTATGCTGCACGGGGAAACAAAGGGAGATGGGTGGACAATGGTGGAAGCGACTTTAACTCTGGATGAATCATTTGAAAATCGTGTGGTATCCCAACACATCATAAAATATATATATGGTATAATAGTTGTCAATAACAAAAATCTTATTAACATAGCAATAATATAATATATGTATATTAACGCACGTCACCCACTACTTTTCCACTACACATTTATATATTAGCAAGTAGCCATTATACCCATATAATCCTTCCTTTTCTTACTTTGAATAAATGAACATATTCGTCCTTTTATAGTTATAAATTCCGAAAAAAAAGTCCAATTATACCACAGCCAAGTAGCAAAAATATTCAATTACATCACGGCAATGTAAAATCAAAGACTAATGATATCATATTATACTCTAGCACACCATGCTTTTAACTGAGGCTCAAACCTTCTGCTGCAATTCAAAATACTTGTAAAATTTTATTAGTCAATAACAATAATAGCAATGACAATAATAGAGGGTATATGAAAATAATTCAAAAATCATTAATGTATGTAATTTATGACAATAAATTATAATTAGAAATTTTTCGGGCATTGTAATCCCTCCAACTTATAAGAATTACGTCCTGGCAATTTACTGAAATAATTACAGCTTCTTATATAGTCTCCAAATCTTCAATCAGTTCTTTAGGGAAATTATATTCATTTAAATCCCAATTTCGGTTAAGGGGGGACTGTCCAAACGAAAATGACTTTTTAGCTCCCACTAACTTGCGATTTGTATAACTTAATTTACCGGAGTTCCATTTGAACAATTCAAATGACTCAAATGTCAACTAAGAGGTCTCTTTTAAGTTGGAAAAAAAATGATGTTTCGAAGAATTTCCAAATCTTAAGGACAATTATGTACCATTAAGCGCCAAATTTTCAACAAACTTCCCCTTGATCAATGAATACATATTATTCTATAGTCATCAATTTTCTTAACATTTTTTTCCCTAAACATTTCATCCAACTCTATTCTTGCATATACCTTGGTCATTCAAATAAAAATCCTAACGATATCTCATGAGATTCTCAAATCAAAAGAGCATAATTTCCATAAAAAAAAAAAGTCATCCCAAAACTAATATGTTTTTGTTCTCATCAAGCATAATTTACGCCTAAGCATTAATTATTCATGTGCTAATCATTTTTTTTAACTTCCTAGAAATAAGTCTCCATTTGTAAAAAGATAAAACCGACCATAGATCTCCAGGAATATAACCCAAAAAAAAAAATCCAATTATACCAATTTCTCAAGATATAGTACATGTAAAATGTTAACTTCTTAGTTTATAATCTTCCCCGAACAACTCTTTATTAATTAAAGATAGATCCAATCATAGATCTTTAGGAACATTACCAAAGAAAATCCAATTATACTAATTCCTCAAAATATAGCACATGTAAAATATTAACTTCTTAGTTTATAGTCTTCCCCAAGCAACTCTCTAAAAAACTCGACCACAGAGCTTAAGATATGTAGCCAAGAAAATCTAATTATACTAGTTCCTCAAGAAGTATCATAGATTATTAATAACACTAAATTTCACTCTTTATTATCTAAAACCAAAGTTTCATAATGGGACTTGTAGAAATGCAACCCAAGTCCAAAAGTATATTCTCCTCAAGATTCCATATCATAGAAGGCTTAATAGCGAATAATGCTAAATGGTATTTTTAAAAAAATTAATTAAAAGTTCCAAAGGCATTTTGGTAAATATATTATATAGATATATGAGAATTTTTAGAAAAATTGGAAATTGGTAAAATAATTACTTTCAAATAGATTTTAGATGAAACAAAAATTTTATAAAAAATTTAATTAGGACACCAATAATTAATTTATTCACATTTAGACCTGTTAATAATAATGGATGTCACATCCCTAAATTTTTGAATCTATGTTATAAGTAAAAATCATAATCCATTATATTCCTTCTGACAACTCTACATCATCAATGTTATTTGTTTTCAATGTGGGTTGCCATATCTCTATTCATTTACTTGAGATATCAAACTTACTCTAAATGCTTAATCTCTCGATAAGAGTGTTACTAATAGGTTTCGAGTTTGTACGCTATATTGTGGTTTTGGAATATGGTCAGCAAAGTGCATAAGTCAATAATACCATTTTCAGCCCTTTATTGCTCTTTTTTTTTCCTGCTGTTTATAATTGGATGAAGATATTGTTAGATAAACATTTGTGTATCTTGTCTTGCATCACGATACCAACAAAATGGATAATACACATTTTCATATTACAAATGCACATTAACTAATACATAAGAAGTTTGAAGGAGCCTGTAACTATAAGCAAGCATACAGGCTTTCCTACAAACAGTCGTTTTTTTTCATAACACAAATACTCAAACCAAATCACATACATATATACATATATGGAGCTTTTCCACAACTACAAACATGACATAGATATGTTTCGAGAGTACAAAGTACGCCATATAATCAGCTATCCAAACCATATATGTATAGTGAATATTGTAGCTTTAATAAACAAAAGTTTGGACCTTAGATGGGATGCATTTCGAGAGTACCAGATACTTTGTAACACCAACCATCCAAATATTAGAGTTAATGAATCTAAAGATTTTAACAACAGCATGCCACAAGAAATACAAAATAAGGAAGAGAGCAGTTATTCGGGATACAATATATACGGATGTTTATGCTATGGGTAAAACCAAAAGATTATAGATGGAGGTTCAAATCCAATAGCTACTTCCAACTTCCCTTCTCCCAATCAAGCTTGGACATTGCACTGTCAGACTCAAGATGGACGATTTGCATCTTATCCAACGGTTCCTCGGCTGTTGAAGAATAACAAAGATTTGTCTCCTCGACTCTACAATAAAGTTTTGTTCCACAACGTAATGTAAAAATTTTAAAAGTCCATCATAAAAACCATTTGCATTCAAGAGACCCAAAGGTTTGGAGTAAATACTTAGTAAATTCCTACTAACAACTATAAATACCTCCTCAAGGTACTTAAACCACCTGGTAATGCTATAAAAGTGTCAGACTTATTGATCATGGTTTTAAGACGCTCAAGGATGTCTGAAGCTTCTTTATCCCTTCCTATGGTGTTGCCACACAGGTTCCCTTCTGCTAAAAGATGAGGGATAATCCCTATGACTTTGATACTATTAGACTTAGTTGCTATCGCTACACTCCCCATTAATCCTAAACTTCCACTCCCATAAATCAAGTTAATCTTTCTATGGGCTAATCTTTGTCCTAAGTGTTTTGCGGCTTCAAGGTACACTTTATCTTTCCCAGGGTTGGAACCACAAAAGACACAAATATTTCTTATTTTTCTTGATGAGGAGGAGGTAGACATGTTTGGTTTGTATGATTGGTTGACTCTCTTTCTTTTCTTTTTTTTTTTTTTGTTTTTTTTGTTTTGGCTCACTTTATCTAAACCCAGAGTCTTGAATGGGATTTTAAAGATGATGGAAACATAAAAGGGACTAAGGTGGCAGACAAGAAGATAATGGGCAAGTAAACTAATGATCTAAGCGGAATATTGGATAGGTAAGAAGGTGAAAAAAAGACATAGACAAGTTATGAAAAAGTTGGGTCAACTTTTGAAAAAATTGAGTTTTGAACTGTAGAACTTTGACAATTTAAGGCAATTCGACAAAAGATATTCTGACACTATTGTATACTTTTTGACAAATTACACCGAATCTAGAGAATCGATATAAACAACAAACCATTATAGAACTTTTGAAATACAATACGTTAATTTGAAAAGTCTAGATAAGTCTTTTTTTAAAAAAAATTCAAACATGGTACAGTATAACATGTGATATACTTAAGAGGACAATCTATATATATATATATATATATATATTTAAAGAAAATAATAAAATAAAAACACTAATTATTCAACACTTACTATAATAGTCTAAAAACAACAAATATTCTGAATTCAAAGCAGTTTTTTTTTTTTTGAAAGACAAAGAGCACATATTTTTTTTAAACACCTATTGTAACAATTTCAGACAGACAAATACTTAGATGGCCTCTAAAGCACGACAATTTATTCTTCATCTAGCTTTCTTAGCATTTGGCAAATAGGATCTTGAATTGCCATATTCTTGAGACATTGTCTCTTTGCTTAGAATTTAGGCCAAAGTTTAAAAATTGCATCTTGGACATATCCACTATGATGGTTTTGAAGAGAAGCATGGAGGTCATCCAAGTTCTTCTTAGAAAGTCCATCCCTACAAAAATTTATTTTATCCTCTTTATTTAACGACACAAATCTAGGCGAAGTACACTTACTATTACAATTTTATCGTGCACATTTGTTACATGTGACTACCATGGCACGAGCCTTTCTTTTCATTGCATTACGACTAGTGCCCATACCTGGAAGATTAGCTTTTTGATCAAAGTCACTCGGACGAATCTTCCCTTCTGTCAATATCCTTACATCATTAGGGATACCAAAACGCATAAGAATCCATAATTGAGTGATCCTTGCCTTGTATTTCTTCCTAAGGACTTCTTAAAAAAATGAAGGGAAGTACTTTCTCAGGTGTTGGTACCTTGGGTCCATGGTAAAAGAGAAAGATAAAGAAAGAATCGAGGTAGAAAGTTGGAGAGTTCTGAAAAATATTTTAGAGAAAGAGAAGAATATCTAGAGAGAAGGAAGAGAATTTGAGAGTTAAAGAGAGAACAAAAAATTTAGAGAGAAAGTGAGCTCCTAGAAATGAGCTCTTATGCATAGTAAGCCTATAAACGAACTAAGAATGGAGTACTATGCTAGACACATATGAAAGCCACGTGGAAAGATTAAACCGAGCTGGGCCAGAATTTGAACCAGGCTTAAACGATTTCAGGCCTTCACATTTTGTTAAATTCCTATTAAGGATTAATTTAAAATTCTTATTAAGTTGAGGCTTAACTTGATTATGGGTGAAGGTTCATAAATTATTTGGAGACATTATTATTTCAAGAAGATTGTTTCGAATAATCTTTTTCATAAAGCCCTACAACTTATTGTCACAAGTACTTCTATAAATGAATTTGATTATAAATTATTGCATAACAACTTAACAAATATCATAAATGAATTATGAAAACTTACTGGTGAAGTCGAGACTGCGTTGTCCAGAATAGTGTGCATATGGTTTTGTCTACAGAAACACTTTTAAAAACCAATAGCTCGGATAACATTCTCTTGTCACGGCCAGATTGTGACTTCCCAAATATTATAAAATACAAAAATTTAATTAATGAAATTTGCAAAAAAAAAAATTTGAAAACAATTTAAACCTCAAAGTAAAATGATTTGAATTCTTCAATGAGAATAATTCAATATTATTAATTATGCGGAAAATTATCTTGGATTATTAAATGCATAACAATTCTTAAATTTCGACAACAATCCAAATTTTTTTTTTCCAAAGTCTCAAGTTTGGAAATTATTAATTTGCAGACACATGATAATAACATTAAGTAATTAAGCGCACAGGTTGGGCCGTATGCACACATAGTCCCAAAGCAACCATAATCATGTCTTCACTCAGCATATGAGCTAGAGGCACCATTTGAAGCTCATGTAACACATAACTTAATAATATGAGTAATAAACTCATTAAGTAAAGCTTTTAGCTCACAAAATAATTAATTAAAGTGTATGAATGCATGAAAATATTAATAATAATACAATATTTTTTTAGGCCTAGGCTTTAGTGTGGGCTTTATTATCATTTATTTCTGTGGGCACAATTAATAAAGGCACTAATCACCCTACAGGATGTAATCTCCCGAATCACAAAATAAGGGCACTAATCACCCTACGGGAACTAATCTCCCAATAATAACATATGAACACTAATCACCCTGCGGGAACTAATCTCCCAAATAATAATATAAGGGGTACTAATGACCTCGTGCCTGGCACCATATAAACCACAACACTAAGCCATATGAAAACGTCATGTATTCAAATATAACTTTGACAATAATAATATCATGCGTTATCAAGATAATCATATAAATATATCATTCTCAAATATCCAACATCATTAGAAATATGTAGAGGATAAATCATGCCTCATAAATCCAAAGGATTGAAAACTATACAACACTGTTATGTGTTACAGGTAAGCACTTTACTTATAGATTATCCAAAACAGCAAGCGTCGAAAGGTTGGCCTCTTCATTGAGCGATAATGTGCTTTAATTCTTAATATTATTAATTTACCATTTAGTCTTAAAAACCATCATTACAATGATTTAAGGTCATCACAAACCGAATCGTACAACCATATTATGAAATTGCAACAATATCACTTATTCTAAAAAAAATTTCTAAACTTGAATAGGTTCACCAATTTTTTTTCACTAGCAGCCATCCATCAACGAATTTTTAAAAATTACAAAAAATTTCAATGGCATTGAAATTTTTACACAACATTCCTAACATCCATAAATGTCAAGAGATTAAATTTCATAACATTTTGATTATTGTAAGTACTATTTTATATTTTCAAATACACCATATTGTTTCTAGAAAACAATACACAAACAACCAATAGTCCGTGAATTTTTCAAAATTCACACAAAATTCAAAATAGGCTGAAATTTTTACCAAGTGCTATAAACATATGAAAATATAACCATATTTAACTTCATTACAATTGGGTCAAAATGAGAAATTATTTCATGTTTCAATAAACGAATTTTATAGAAATCATAAAAATTCGAATAGCTTTGAAATTCTTATAGGATATAATAGACATCTAAACATACTATCAGCTTTAATTTTATTTTATTTGGTTAACGATAAGTATTTTAATCCTGTTCTACAATTTATAAAGCTGTAGTATACTTTGGCAAATTTTCTAATTTTGAGCCAAAACTTTAGAAATTCATAGAGAATAGAATACAACTCCGATTTAGGATCATGATAGCTTGTTGGAAAACTTAGGATGTCAACTTTTTAGATATATTCACAAATCTATAAAATTAATTTTCAGTAAAACCCAAAAATATAAGAAAACAACACTGCTCCAGGAGATGTAAGTTAAGTTTCTAATTTTTTTTTAACTAAATCATGTTATCATCTTACATAGTCTCAAAACTAATCTCATGCATATCAACATAAACCATATCTTGAATTAAACACAGCACTTTTATTTTGTTCATAATACTCAAAAACAATAATAAGGATCTTCCTTTACAAAACTCAAAAACTTGATGCCTTAAAACTCTAAAATGTTCATCATATGCTGCTCATGGTGACACATGTGTGCACCACACCTACCAAGGAG
The DNA here is from genome assembly GCA_946598075.1 of Artocarpus hirsutus. NCBI lineage: Eukaryota > Viridiplantae > Streptophyta > Magnoliopsida > Rosales > Moraceae > Artocarpus > Artocarpus hirsutus. The sequence goes on from CAMOHE010043152.1 coordinate 26,972, forward strand.
ACTTGGGAGAAAAAGACAAAGAAGAAAGAAGAAGAAAGAAGAAAGAATTGAGGATGGGAACCATACGTGGAAAATAATGAAGTCTTATTGGGGATGAGTTGGACTCCACTTTGATCCTTAAAAAAAAAAAAATCCTCAATACCACCACTACAAGAAAAACTATATTTAACGACATATTATTTACGACATGTAGTTTTTGAATGTCGTTGAAAAGTACATACAATGATATTTTCAACAAAGATATCATTAACGACATTTGAAACAATAATTAACAACATCTATATAGATGTCGTATTAAAGGTCTCCTTTTAACGACAATAGTTTAGCGTCGTTAAATCATTTAACGACGGAGATGTCGTCAAAGCCTTGGAGATTCCACGACATCCCTTATAGACG
>CAMOHE010043153.1:1363-11417 GCA_946598075.1 Artocarpus hirsutus
TAAAAAAGGAGTGAGTCTCATTATCATTTAGATCAATTGAGAGATTAAAAGTGAAACTCTGCTGATGAGATTCTGAAAACTCCTTAAGAGCTTTTGTTCACAAATCACGAACAATAGCTTTGGGTTCTCTCAATTAGTTGGAAGAAGATTCGCCTAATGGAAGAGTTGTATATGTCAGCCCACACTCACTCCGATCGTGGATAAAGAATAGCAAAGAAGGCCAGTCGGTTGAAATCCTTCTGGAACGTTACTTCTCTTCATTGATTGTAGAAGCTTTTTGGCACACAAAAAGTTAGTAAAATTTGGTTAATTTATGCATATAGCATGTCAAACTTATGTTTTGAAAAGTACTCTGATATAAAAAATTTTAAAATTCTTCTACGTACTATTTTCCAACAATGGCTTGCTATATTTTCGCCCGCAGTGGACTTATAGAAATAGTCAATTATAACTTTATAAAAATAGAGTTATTTTACCATGTTTTTATGTACTTACATGGTTTGTATGGTCACAATAACAATATCCACAGATTATAATGAGCTTAGGCATAATAAATTTACATAAACATATAGTATGTTTTTATGCTTAGGTATTTTTGTGTAACTCGAGAGAGAGCATTGAATACAATAGAGAATTCGACCATCAACACAATATGAGGAAATCACAATGATATAGTTGATTGAATTGGATTAGATTAATTTTAGTGAAATTATAATCCCAATGTTTTTGGATTTATTTATTTTCTATTTTGCTTAAATTTTATTTTCATTTTTATTTTATTTTCACAATTTTTTATCATTCAAATAGGGTTAAAATAATTTTGATAGTTAATAAAAATTAACACAATCCCTACGGGAACAATATCTGTATTTTGGTACACTTAATTATTTGAAACGATTACATACACTTTATTATTTTCTATTTTGTTTAAATTTTCATTTTTAATTTTATTTTCATTTTTATTTTATTTTCACAATTTTTTATCATTCAAATAATCTTAGGGCTAAAATAATTTTGATAGTTAATAAAAATTAACATAATCCCTATAGGAACAATATCTGTATTTTGGTACACTTTATTATTTGAAACAATTACACACACTTGCATATTTGAAATTTTGCAACAATAAATATGCCTATTATTAATCAGAAAAATATAATAAACAATTACTTTAGATAATTATTATTTAGAGATATTTCATACTAGTTATGAAACATACGAGTGATTCTTAAAACTTTATTAAGTTAATTTTATGTTTTAAATTTTAGATAAAAAATGACAAAGTTATTTCTTTTATTTTCAAGTTTGTTTTGGAGAACCACTTGCCTTTTTGAACATTTATCTTATCAATCTCCCAAGTTATAAATTTTTCACCTCTCTATGGATGTGACAACCCTTTCTATACTATAAACATCTACGCTTAGAGAAACATTTCATTCGACACATCTCCTACTCTCTCTCCTCTTTCCTTGCCCCCGCTTTTCTCGTCATTGCTTCCTCCTCCTCTCTTTTCTCAAACTCATTCTATCAAAGACGGATGAAATTATAGTGTTTGTTTGGATCTCGATCCCCTCTTTAAGCTGATCTCATTGTTGGCTTTGACGCTGCAAATCAGATGGCATTGATTAGATGTGGAAGACACCATTTATGACCAGAACTATTGCTTGAGGTTTGGTAGATTATTTTTTGTGATTTTGTGTTTTTATGTTTTTTATCATTAATGAGATACTAATTTTGTTGTGTTTTGTAGATATTATGATTTTAGGATATTTTCTTACATTTGGGTTATATGTTGCTGAGATTTGGAATATGCTTTTTAAACAGAAAATATGGGGCTTGGTTAGATTTGATATTTTGTTGTAGGTTTTGCATCGAGACTTTTTGTAAAAATGATAATAATAATAATAATAATAATAATTCAGTGGCTTTTGACATGGAGCCTCGAGGAAAGAGCAAAGAGCTATGAGCTTTCGTCTTTTCATAGTGCTTTGTTTATTGTTACTGAATGGATATTTTGTTTTCATTTTGTGAATATTTAGGAGGCAAACTATACATGGCATCTTTTCTTAATTATTTTCTGTTTTTCTTATCTATTTATTATCTATTTCACTTTTCTATTATTGGTCTTAAATCTTTTGAGATGAGGTCTTGAGTAGCGATGAAAAAATAAAGGGGAAATGCAATTAAAAAACAAAACAAGAACCAATTTGGAATGCACTTTTCTTTGATTTCAGTAACTTTTAATTGAAAAATAGAGGTGGGCAAGGACTTTTATTCTCAGAAGCTGTTATTGATGCCCATATGTTATTATTAATATGCTTGATCATATAATAACTATGATTGAATTGGCTCAATATTTGATTTTGAGGTGTTGTTCAATAAATATTTGCTTTATGGATTCAAGGATATATAAATTGTTATTTCTCGAGTATGGCCTTGCCTTTATGCTTTTACATCAATATCTTTTCTGTTTATGCTTCCAATTGGGGGAAATGACGAGAACAGTAGCTTGTATGAAGCAATGGAGATAGAACTTAGACATACCGAGTAAGAGATTAGAACGGAGTTTGAAAAGTTTGTACTCTAGTTCTTTTTATATTTATAATGTTAACAATTTAATGTGATGGTTACTTTTTTGTATGTAGTTTGGAGTCCAGTTCTTTGCAATAATATTGATACTATGGTTGGAATAGATGTTGCTCAAGAAAATGTAAAGATCTTCAAGTTATTTGTTTGGCATTAGGATTGTAAATTTATTGTTGTAGTTTTTGTACTTGGATCTGTTGGTTTTGTTGAGGATAGACGTGTAAATAATCAATTTCTTTGGTTTTGTAATGCCTCAAAATTAATTTGGTGTTATTAGTATATAAAATGGTGAATTAGTGTGCCATGATGCATTTTTAAACTTAATCTGACTATTTAGTGATATTTCTAAATCAATGTTATTTCCAATTATTTTTAATCATTTTTTACCACTTTTAATTATTTTTATATATTATTTTAGATTTTGAAACAAAACAATTTATCAAATGCCAATTACGTCCCTTTTTGCAAAACTGTGAGCGGCACATGATTTTACCCAAAAAACCTCCTCTCCCTTTCTCTATTTATTTCTTCTCTCCCTCTCTCTTTCACTCACTCTCGTTCTCTCTCTCTCTCTCTCTTAGCTCTCTTCCTCTCTTTCTCTCCCTTTCACTCGCTGCCACTCTCTCTCTCCCTTCTCTCTCAAATTTTGATTCAAAAACTTCAAGCCCGAGTCTTCCTCTAGCTTGATTGAAGCTAAGGAACTAGGATTCAAGCTCTAAATCTTCCTCAAAAACATCCAATTCAAGGTTAATTTTCAAAATTTCAAACTTTTTTCAATTTTTCTATTTTCTTTGTATTTTAAAATTTGAGCTTCTTTGAGCTTAGAAAACTTTAAATCTAAGTTAGTAGGACTCAAACCATCTAGAATCTAGGCTTCGTTTGATGAAAAACGATTTAAATTAAGTTTTTCTACTTTTCTCTATTTTTCTTATTTTTGGATTTCTTTGAAATTTTCCACGCAAATCTTATTTAAATTAGTTTAAAAGTGTTTTAGTATGTTTTTCTATCATTTATAGATGTTTTGTATGCTTGGAAATTGAAAAAACAGGTTGGAAATGAGGATTTGGGCTTGGGGAGGCTGAGACTTGAGTATGAAAGTTTTCAAAATTTTCCCAATTCAGCAGACCAAACTTTTAGTTCGGCAGGCCGAATTGATTCATTGGTAGGCTGGACTCATAGCTGGTTCGCTAGGCCAAATTGTGTAGTTCGGCATGCCAGACCAGGGAAATTGGCAAGCTGATTGGGCTCTAGAAAAATTTGCTTTTTTTCACCCTTTTTCCTATTTAAAACCCAGATTGGGATTTTAACCTAATAATATGATTTTATAGACATAAATGGCACACTAGGACAGCATGAGATAGTTTAGTAATGTAGAATATCCTAAGTTAGAGATTGATGAACTTAGTTTATATTTAAGGTTGTTCATGGTTCCATGGAGCTACTGTATAGCGGATCGAGACTGCAGTGTCGAACGTCCATGCAAGATATTGAGGTAGGACTCCTACCCCTTTCCTTGGCAGCCAAGTTTTTAAATGATTTTTTTGGCCTCAAAATGATTTCTTTCAAAATATTTTCAAGGAATGATTGAAAAGAGATTTTTATCAGTTGTTTTCATAAACAATAGAATGAGGTGATTTTCATAATGAACCGCATAATAAATGTAAATGAATATACTTGGCAAAATGAAATTTTAATAACTATAGAAATGTATAGATAAGCATGATGTCATTCTCAAAGATTGGTTCGTATAGAGTGCGACCTTAGAGGCAGGTCCCGAAACCCAACTAGGCCACTACGGTGGTGATACTTATCGTTTGCCCAAGAAAAGATAATAATATCCTTTCTGGTCGAACAATAAACTGTTTTTGGTAAGACTGATTTTATTGAATTTATTTATCCATTTATTTATTTAATTCTATTTTCTAAACATTTTTCTTGAATGATAAATTTTATATTCAAATTACTTGTTTTCAAAACCTAGTCCTACTGAGCCTTTTGCTCTCATTTTATTTGTTTTCAAACCTTTTTTCCCTATGGTGGAATACAGCTTAGGACCGATTGGTAGACTACTGATCAGACTCAAAAGTAGTAGAGGACTTATTTAGGTTACTTGTATTAATTAATCAAGGCATGTATCATTTTAATTTCCTTTTTCTCATTGGACAATGGTTGTAGAGTTACTTATTGTCGATACTATGTGTGTACACAAGTTGTGGGCCCGGTGAGACTCGACATGTATTTTCTTTCCTTTATTTTATTTTATTTTATTTTATCTTATTTTATTTCTACTTGTTTGTTTTATTATTTTAATAATCATTTAAAAAGTTTTAGATTTATCACATTTTTTATAATTAATCAAATTCTTCAATTTGTGATTTTAATTAAAATTTGACTTAATTAACCTAGTTAATCTACCACGCCACCTCTAGGGTTTTGGGTTGTGACAAAATGGTATTAGAACTCTAGGTTATGAACCTTAAAATTATGCATACATAGGTATGACAATGAAATACCACTAACAGTCCAATTTTGTTTTCAGAAGTAAAAGAATGGCACCCAGACGCCATTCATTTGTTGTTGACATGAACCCAGGAAATGAGGAAAGCATGATGGGGGGATGCTTGCTGCTTTTCAACAGATGGTGGCGAGGGCAAGACCAAAGGATTCTAAGGCAAGTCATCAACGTGCGTACTTTAAGGAGTTTCAGCGTGCATCTGTTCTAACCGTCGATAGAAATAGGGACCCGCAGGCGGCCGAATATTGGTTAGATTTAATTGTGAAACACCTAGATTCCCTTGGCATGCTAGTAGAGTACTGTGTGGAGTTTACAGCTTATAAATTTGAAGGTGGTGCCAATACTTTGTGGAAGTAAGCTAATTGCCTAGAGAACAATGGGAATGTTAGTTGGGATAGGTTCGAGGAGCTATTCTACAACCGTTATTTCCTGCAAGGATATAGAGATTAGAAGGCTATTGAATTTTACAGATTGGACCAAGGTGATATGTCGGTTCGAGAGTACGAGGTAAAGTTTAATGAGTTGGCCAGGTTTGCTCCATCCGTTGTGGTATTAGAGTGTGAGAAGTGTATTAAGTTGTAAGAAGGGCTTAAGGCTTCCATTCAATGGTGGGTGGTTGCCTTGCAACTTAGGAATTTTGGTGAGCTTGTGCCATCAGCTATATCTGTGGAATACGATTATGTGCACTACTATAAGGATCGAGCAAGGACATTAGGAGGACCACAAAGGAGTGGCAGGAGGAGTACCAGCAGCCATCCAACTTAAGGAAAGAATCAACAGGTAACGTGAACAGTAGAAGTAGCAGTCCATCCAGCAGCAGATGCAGCAATCCCTATAGCTTTCATTGCCACTATTGCCAGCAACCATAACACATCAAGAAGAACTACCTAATCAGGAATGCTAGCCTAGGGCTTCAGGTCGGAGAAGGTATCAGTCATTAGCCTTAGCCTCAGACATTACCTCCACCTCAACAACTTCCTCAGCTACAGTTTCATTAGTTCACCCCTCAACAATTGCAATACCGGATGCAAGGAAATAAACCACAGAGTTTCCAGTGCAATGCCCCTGAGTATCAAATGTCAAGTACAACTATCGTGCAACCACATCCACTGCAACAATATCGACCGACTAATCCAAGACCTAGCAATGTTGGTAGAGGAAAAGGGAAAGCTCCAGCCTAAGTTCACACCATGACTTCAGGGAGTTCGGATGCTCAAACTAGCAGCGCAATTGTCGATGGTATGGTTTTAGTTTCTCAATCCTTAGCACATGTTTTATTTGATACTGGCGCCACTCATTCTCTCATTTCAAGTTCTTTTGTATATGCCTTAGGATTAGAGGTAAAAGAGTTGATGAGCCCTTAGTTATTGCTTCACCCTTGGGGCGGGTGTGTATGGACTGTATATGTAAATATTGTAAAATAAAGATTCAGAATGAGACTCTAAAGAGTGATTTGATTGTAATCCCCATGAGCTCATATGATGTAATCCTAGGAATGGACTAGTTGTCCAAGTACAACGCAGTTGTAGACTGTCAACTTAAGAGAGTGACTTTAGTGTCTAATAGGAGAACAACGATCACTTACTAGGGTGGTAATGATCAAACAATGAGTGAGTGTCTCATGAAGACATGTCTTGGAGGACGAAAGAATCTAGCTTGTTATGCCTTCCTCATGAACTAAAAGGAGAGCCTAGTGCATTGGGAAGAAATGTAGCAATTCCAATGGTTGATGAGTTTGAAGATGTTTTCCCTGATGAGTTATCAAGATTACAGCCACATTGGGAGATTGAGTTTGGTATTCAGTTGCTTCCAAGAACGGCTCTGATTTCTATAGCACCATATCTGATGGCATCGGTAGAACTGAAAGAATTAAAAAAGCAACTTCAGGACCTTGCTAACAAAGGGTATTTTTGAAATAGTACATCACTGTGGGGAGAACCAGTTTTGTTCGCTAAAAGCATGATGGAACCCTCAAGTTGTACATAGACAACCGGCAGATAAATCGGGTCACTGTGAAGAGCAAGCATCCACTGCCTAGGATCAATGAATTAATCGATCAGTTAGAAGGTTCACAGCACTTCTTGAAGATAGATTTGCATTCAGGATACCACTAACTCAAGATTAAGAAAGAGGGCATTCCCAAAACAACTTTTGGGACCTAGTATGGACACTTCGAGTTTCTGGTAATGCCATTTGGGTTAACAAATGCACCAGAAGCTTTCATGGACCTGATGAACAGGATATTTAGGCCTTATCTTGATGAGTTCATGATCGTGTTCATTGATGATATCTTGATCTACTCTAAGACTTGGGATGAGCATGAGCAACACCTCAAGATCGTGCTTCAAACTCTGCGGGAGCACAGACTGTACACCAAGAAAGAAAAGTATGAGTTTTGGTTGATAGAAGTCAAGTTTGTAGGACATGTCATCTTCAAACAAGGCATCTTATAGATCTATCTAAGGTAAAAGCCATAATGGAGTGGGAACGATCGAGGAATGTGGCAGAGATCTGTAGTTTCTTGGGACTTACAAGATACTATAGGAAATTTGTAAAGGACTTCTCGAAGATAGCAACTCTGTTGACAAGATTGATTAGGAAGAATGTCATATTTAAATGGGATGAAGAATGCAAGTTCACCTTCCAAGAGTTAAAGAATCGGTTGACTACGACTTCAGTGTTGATCATCCCGAATAGTGATGAACTATACGAAGTTTACACAAATGCTTTAGGATGTGGACTTGGATGCATGTTGATGCAACATGGAAGTGTGGTGGCGTATGGATTGAGACAATTAAGGCCTCATGAGTGAAACTACCCCACTCACCACTTAGAGCTCGCAGTGGTGATTTATGCACTGAAGATCTGCAGATGCTATCTGTACGGGGCGACATTTTAGGTTTTTTTTTACCACAAGAGTTTGAAGTATCTGTTCACTCAAAGGGATCTAAACTTGAAGCAATGAAGGCGGATAAAATACATGGAAGATTATGATTTCACGCTGTAGTATCATCTTGGGAAAGCTAACGTAGTCATAGATGTACTCAGCTAAAAGTCTTTAGGGATTCTTGCTTGCTTGGCTCATGAAGACTGGAAAAGAGATGCAACAATGAGTTAGTACGGGCTACAGTACTATGAAGACTATGACTAAGTTTCGGTGTATCATATGGAAATGACCCCAACTCTCGTATAGATGGTGAAACAAAATCATTGGCAAGACGAGCACCTACCGAGAATCTAGACATGAATTCAGAATGGAGAGCAATTTGAGGAATGGAAGATACATGCGGATGGATAGCTGTAGTTCAGGGAGTGTTTGGCAATTCTAGTAATCGTAGAGTGATGAAGGCCGTAATAGAGGAAGCTCACAAGTCTCAATTCGCTATTCATCTAGGGAGCTTAAAGATGTATCGTGATCTAAAGAGGCAATACTGGTGGAGAGGCTTGAAGAAGGATGTCCGAGAGTACATGGCCAAGTGCGTGACTTGACTCTAGGTGAAAGCTGAGCACCAGAAGCCAGCAAGTCATCTTTAGCCACTTCCTATTTCAAGGTGGAATAGGAGTACATCACGATAGACTTTCTCATCGGTTTGTCGAGAACGAAGCAAAAACATGATGCAATTTGGGTCGTGGTCAACAGGTTAACAAAATCGGCGCATTTCATCCCTTTCAGGTCGACATGTTTGAGAAGAGTTCTTGGGGAGCTATATCTATAGAATATTGTGAGGTTACATGGAGTCTCCTTATCCATCACATCTGATAGAGGCACCCGGTTCAACGCCAAGTACTAATGGAGCTTTTAGGAAGCCTTAGGAATAGACTTGCACTTCTACATAGCATTTTATCCTTAGACCAATGGGCAATCTGAACGGGTCATTCAGATCCTCGAAGACATGTTACGTGCATGTGTGTTAGACTTCAACAGGAACTGGAAGAAGTATTTGCATCTAGTAGAGTTTACGTACAACAACAGCTATCAAGCGAGCATTAGCATGGCACCGTTTGAAGCACTTATGGATGACTGTGTAGGTCACTGGTGTGTTATGCAAAACTAGAAGAAAAGATTATTCTCAAACCAGATGAGATCTGTGACAGCAATGAGAAGGTCACCGTAATCCGAGAATGGTTAAAGGCTGTGTTAGATGTGTATGCCCTAAATAGTAAAAATGTAATATGCTTTTGGAAACATTTTGATCAATAAAGAATTACTTATATTCCAAATCTTGTCCTCTTTACGTTCATATTTGTTGAATGTATGTTAAGCAAACAAAAGTCTGAGATTGTCGGTCTAAACCTTTAAGAATTGGGCATATGATGGACAGATTATGCGAAACACACAATTCTTAAGGTAACGGTCTAAATCATAAGATCCGCAATCGAGGGAATAAAGTTGGGCGCTTTATTCATGTAAAGATTGTTATGTTATCTATATTCGTATTGGGAGATGGTTTGTCTTGACCATCGAAATTGGACTCCATGAATAGAAAATTGGCACAATCTCATAGGTGATAATGTGTTGGATTGGGACATAAAGTGAATTGATTTAGATTAATAATTCTGTCTCAAAAAATCAATTCACTTTAGACAATCATTTGTATTGTATCTTAATCTTGAGATGAATGGTGGGCCCATTGTCTTGACTTGAGTCTTTTGATATATCAAAGGGTGACACCCACATTTTAATAGTGGTACGCATGCCGGTATGTCGAAGGCATGACTCTAGATAGCATAGACCTGTTATTCATAGATATGGAATCCATAGCTCCTCTTAGGAGTAGTGATATGTTCTTATATGCGTTATCTTGTAATTGGAAAACTAGTGCGCTCAACCATTTGGATACATAGGTGTAACCGAATGGTATATTGTCTTTAGATAGTAAGTTTTTCGATGGTGAGATAATGGAATGTAAGATAAAAATAATCAAGAAGGTAAGATAGAACTTGTCCTTAAGC
>CAMOHE010043153.1:13481-25854 GCA_946598075.1 Artocarpus hirsutus
CATAGGTGTAACCGAATGGTATATTGTCTTTAGATAGTAAGTTTTTTGATGGTGAGATAATGGAATGTAAGATAAAAATAATCAAGAAGGTAAGATAGAACTTGTCCTTAAGCCAATATGGGTAATCCTATGGGGATACGATACACTATAATATGTCATAGAGACTTAGCTGTACTAGCTTCGTAATTCTATATAGTTCGAGAATGCAGCTCCAAGCTTTTAGTGGAATAGTGTTAGAGTTGATAATTATGAAATGTATATCTAGGATATTGGGTTTCATAATTGTTAGGAGCTTAAACTATATAGGTCCGTCAGGTCGCTTACAAAAATCCTATAACGATGTGGCAAGCTTTTTCAATAATTGACGACTTATGTTTGATTTATCAAATTGGTTGAAATTTGGTAAAATTAGATAATTCATGTCTGTTTATCAGTTGAATTAATTTTGAGATAAAATTAATTCAAGACAAATTTATTGAATTATTAGGAATGGATAATTCATGTCTGTTTATCGGTTGGATTAATTTCGAATTAATTCAAGATAAACTTTTTGAATTATTAGGAATTTATTTTTTTCTTAGAGATTATCTAGATAAAGTTATTTAATTAGATAACTTCTCTATTGGGTTATTTGAATTAAAACTGAGACTTATCCTATAGAAGCTTGGGTATAAAATAAAAGATTCGCTGAGATTTTTATCATAGGTTCGGCCTGCCGATGGGGCAAGTTTGGCATGCCTGTTAGAAAAACTAGCATGCTAACCACGCAATAAAAAAATAACGTGTTTTCATGGGAATTTTATCAGATTATGATCCAAATTTGATTCTGATTTGAATTTTTAAGGCCTTATTTGATAAGGACTGACTCCTAGGCCCAACCTCTATAAAGGGGAGTAAGTCTCTTTATTATTTGGATCAATTGAGAGATTGAGAGTGAAACTCTGCTAGTGAGATTCTGAAAACTCCCTGAGAGCTCTCGTTCATAAATCACGAACACTACTTTGGGTTCTCTCAATTGGTTGGAAAGAGAGTCTCTTGGTGGAAGAGCTATACGTGTGAGCCCACACTCACTCCAATCATAGATAGAGAATAGCAAAGAAGACTAGTTGGTTAAGGTCCTTCTGGAATGTTACTTCTTTTCACTGATTAAGGAAGCTTTTGGCATTTACAAGATTAGTAAGATCTGGTTAATGTATGCATATAGCGTGTCAAACTTGTATTTTAGAAAAGACTCTGATGTAAAAATTTTAAAATTCCATTGCATACTATTTTTCCAACAATTGGCATCAAAGCCATGATTTTTATGTAAATTTGCAAGTTTGTGATCATGCTATATGTATAAATTATTTGATCTTGATCTCTTCTATGTTTGAATTTAATTTTATAGAGAGTTGGTACTCTAGGTTTCTATATATTTTTACACGTTGTCATGGATTATATGGTGAATATTTATTAATTAATTATGATTGATTAAATTATTTTTTAATTATTTATTCATTAATTAATTTATACCGATTATAGTTCCTTAAAGGTTAGAATGTGTATCTAGGTTTTTCATGCAATTAGATGGCAGACTATCATCTTCGTCTAGGAATTATTATTTAATTTTAAATTTGTACGAATTTGTAATTAAATAATTATTCAAAAAAGACAGATCTAGAAAATGGATGATAGCGTTCCCAGGTATTTCTTGAGTCTCTAATTTTATGTTTTTGAATTGTTGAAAATAAAATTGATGAATTGCATTAGAAACTGTATTTTCTAAAAATGGTGGTTTTTGCTCGGTCAGTATGCCGAACCTTCCAATTTGGTAGGCCGATGGTCATAGATCAGCAGGCTAGATGTGATGTTCGGTAGGCTGTCAATGGGGTAGAAATTAGGTGGCTCTGGCAGCAAGCTGAACTTCTGGTTTGACTGGCTGATTTGTCATGAACCAATAGGCCGATCTGTGAAGATCAGCAAGCTGGTGGGGTCATGACCGGTAAGCCGATCACCCGGATCGGCTTGCCGACAGAGAGTTGGAAATTCTTCTAGAAAAGGTGTAGTTTTTAATACAGTTTTAATTTTATTTTTGGGACAATTCTGGGAAACATTAAATTTGGATATGACCAGAAATACAGAGTATTCAATTCATATGGGATTAAAGACTTGAAGATGGGCACTACATGAAGAAGGATACAGCTTGAGGATTCACTGATGAAGAATCAATAAAATGTTTTGATTATTCTCTTATAATCTTTGTTTTCTATTCTCTAGGGTGGAACCATAATATTACTGCTATTTATTATCATTTTGCTTGTATCTTTGTTTGATTGCTTTGCTTGTCTGCATTATAATATGATTTTCCATGTATATTGATAACATGCCATATAGAATAGGGAGTGCCGCTCAATTTTAAATTGGTCATGCATGTTCCTAAAATAAAACCTTGATTTCAAAAGATTGAGTGGGAGAAAAGGTTTCAAAGAGAGGACCTAAGGCCTCTATCGTTGGTCCATAAGAAGAACATGATGGTTCTGGCCCCTAGGAAGGGACTTTATCATATACCAGGTTGGATCTCCAAGAGGATAAGGTATTTAGCATGATTTATGGTTGCATAGCCCTAGGTGGTGATTTTAAATCATGGATAAAATATTGAAACGATGGTTATACACTCATGTTAATTTTGTTATTAACCTCCCTTAGGAGCTCTGTTAATAAAATTAATGGCCAAAGAAACGATTATTAATATATGCTGGATCATACGGGTCTTGGATGGCATATATTAATCAGGAGGGGATCTATGTTCCTGATTGAATTTGGCATGAATCTCCTAGGAGCTTGTTGAATTCTGAGTTGGGGATTATCGTTGTAAGGTTGTGAAATGTTCAAGGTTTTGACACATAAACACATTTGTATGTTTTTTACATGATTGTTTTATCTAACTAAATTATTATGTTATGTTTGCTTATGTTTGGTATATGATTCTTTATTGTAGATTAAAAATGTCTAAAAATACTTTATCTTTGATACTTGACAAAAACTAATTAATTGGAAAGAATTCTAATGATTGGAAATGGAACCTAGATATTGTCCTTTCCTTTGGATAAATGAAATTTGTGCTGATAACCCTTTTTCCTCCCGAGCCTATAGGAGATTCCACCAACGATCTATTCCAAGCATATTATCGTTGGAAAGATGCAAACGATTAGGCCCACTACTATGTTATGGCCAGCATAAACAACGTGATGCAGGCTAAATATGAGGATTATGAGACTGCTAAGTAGATCTTGGATAATTTGGAAGACATGTTTGGAGGCCAGGCCTTAATTAAGCGGCAAGAGGCACTTTGAAAACTCTTGAACTGTAAGTAGAGACCGGGGACATCTAAAAAGAAACACATGATGTTGGTCATGGGTTACCTCATTCAGGCACAAACCAATGGAGCCAACATCGATGCTAAAACTCAAATGATTATGGTCTTTGAGACTTTGTCAAAGGAATTTATTCTGTTTAGAGCTACATTTAATTTGAGCAATAGATGGGATATGACCTTAATAAAATTAATAAAATAGTTATAGGAGTTTGAACTGCTGATTAAGGAGTTTCCTGTTGGTGGCGAGACCAATTTGGCGTTTGCTTTTGGTTCCAATCCCAATTCTGAGAATGGAAAGAAACAACAAGTCAAGAACAGGAAGTCGTCTGTTCCTGCAAACAACAAGAGCAAGAAGAAGAAGAAGAAAAACCCAAAGAAGCTAAAGTACTTCTTCTGCTGGAAGGTCGGGCACATCAAGAAGCATTGCAAGGACTTTCTTTCCAAAGGAGGTTGGTGTGATCTTTTGTATTTAGGAACCTGTTTAGTTGAGGAATCTAGTGACATTTAGGTCATAGAATCCGGTGCAACAAATCATGTTTGTGTTTCTCTGTAGGGGTTCAAAGAAACGAGAAGTTTGCTTCATGAAGACTTCACACTTCGGATGGGCGATGGATCCTTGGTCTTAGTGAAAGTAGTGGGAGACGTCCATCTTTATTTTCATAATTATAGGAATTTAATTTTGCGAGATTGTTTTTATGTTCTTAAATTTAAAAGGAATTTAATTTATGTAGTGTGTTTATTTAAATACTCTTATTTGGTTTCTTTTAAAGACTCAATGCATTGGTGTGGTCGCCTATCGGCTTGATCTTCCTCCCAAGCTCCCTCATGTTCACGACGTATTTCACATATCGATGCTCCAGAAGTGTCCGTCCAAGCATAGCAAGATAGTCTTGTTCCATGATGTGCAAATCCAAGAAGACACAACATACGAGGAGGTGCCAATTTAGATTATCGATCGAAAGGTGATCAATTTGCAACGTCACAACATACCATTAGTGAAAGTCGTGTGGCAGCATCATGGGGTTGATGAAGCCACTTGGGAATTAGATGTAACGCCCCCTTACGGACATCACAGATGTCGTTAAATTCATTCCTTAATACATTTATTTAGAGTTATAATAAACTATTTGATTGAAACATAATTTGGAAAACATACCCAAGATCCATGAATGCATTTTTTTTTATATATATACATCAATATTTAATAAATTACTCAATTATAATAAATTACTTGATCATAAACATCCTATAGATAGTTTGTCAATACCATTGCAAATTGAATAACTTTTAAAACATTTTTGAAAATCTACAAACATAGTTTGGCAGGCCGAACTTGAGACTTCGACAAGCCAAACTAGATTGGCAGTCAGAAGGTCAACCTATAGCAAGCCGCCCGAGGCTCTGCAAAACAGGGTTCAAAAAAAATCAATGAGATCGGCAGGCCGATACAAAGTAATCGGCAGGCCAACCGACTGTCAAAAAGATCAATTTCTTAAAACAAATCTCAATAATTTAAAAGCGGAAGACATATGATAAAACTATAAAGTTAAAGAGTCGTAGTTTAAACCTTTAAAATTTAACAATTAAACATACTTAAAATTATATAAAATATAGTTTGTATCACAAAATCCCTTCTTTGGCATTCTTCCATTTGCAATTCATCATCCTTGGTTCACACGTCAATCTTTGCCCTCCGTCTAGTCCAAAACTTTCTTACCTTTATCTGCAACATGATATAAAACTAAATAACCTAAAGCTTAGTAAGTACATTTCATAACTCACAAGTAAAGCATTTTATGAACATCATCATCATATGCATTATCATAACAGTGCACCATGCACAATTTCATAAGGAACATATCTTTCATCAAATTATCCATATTAAAACCTTGTTCATTTTATCTTAAGGGCCCAAGTGTTGCACCATTATCATCATTGTAGGCGCGCCGTCATGAGAGGAGAGGGGTAGCTAATCCCAAACCAAGCATGACATCATAAACATAAACATTGCATATCATGGGATGTGCAACACTTAATTAGGTGATACATACATCTATATATATATATATATATATATATACTTTCATACTTTGAAACATGTCATCATCAATTATGTATAACTTTTGAACATCAAATCCTTCATAAGTAACATAAAATGAAATCATCATAGAATCATCATAAATATCATCATAAACATAATTTAAAGTTTTATAAACCATATCATATTGCAGGTTGTACTTACTTGTATAGCTTACTTAACCATAATTTTGTAGGTGACGTCGCCGCAGTCTTGATGTGCTCGCTTCTTATTGTGTTCATGTCATACATTCATTTAAAAATAACAATTAACATTTATTTTCAAAGAATTTATCATCACAACATAACATCTACCATTTCCACATAACATCACAAATACTTTCATCTCTTGAAAACATAAATTTATAATATGTTTCATTAACCTTAAAACATTAAAACAAAACTATCAACACAATTATTTCCTGACCTCCATGAATTCAAAACTCAATAACTTAAAATTTACACTAAATTTACACCAAACATGACAGGGACAATGTTGACATATAAACATAATATCAAGATTTTTCATTAGTCATAAAAATTACATTTAATATCTAAAACAAGTCATACATATCAAAACATGAAATCTGCCAGCAATAGTTAGGCAGTAGACAACTCTTTACTTAGGTCCATTTATCACAATATTCATGCTATAAAAATTCTACAAAAATTATCACATATAATAGACACCTAGAACTATAACATATCCAAAAATTAATTTCAAATAAAATCTAAAATAGTTCAAACTATGCATTAGAAGACAAAGACAAGAATAACTTCCTATGTGAAGGCAATGAGTTACATACATTTATCATATTCCAATAATTAAAATAAAAAAAAAAATTACTATGACCCTAAATTTTATATGACAACCTAATAATACATAAACATAGTACCATAAAAATTTTATCATCAAAGAAACTCATTTAATTATACAAAAACATCACACAATAAAAGTTCAACAATTTAGCAATAAACAGTCTAAGAATCTAGTTTCTATAAAAATTCCATAACACATGAAATATACATCATATTATCATGGGACTTGCCAAATTATAAATTAACATATACATAAACATATACATATGAAATTTCGTGAGAAAATCATTCATTTGCTTTATGAACAAAGGCTACATTTATGTGCAACATAAACAATCAGCAATACTTTTTTGTGAGTGGCAGAGAGAAGAAAATTCATATCTTAATGTAGGAAAATCCAATGATTGTGAAATTTGGAGGAACATTACATAGCACATATATGAACATCATAATAAAATTTCAGAGCAAAATAAAATTTGTAGACAAAGTTATGGCAGTTGAATTAAGGAGGAGAAATACAGTTCAGAAATACCGAAAAAAAATGAGTTCTTACCTTAAAATAAATTCTTCTCAATCTTCTTCGAATTCGCTCAAAGAAAACTCAATATTTTTTTTAATTGTTTGTAAGAAAATAGAGGAAAGAAGACAAAAGAAAAACATGTAGAGTAGAGGGGGAGAGAGAGAGAGAGCATTTTAGGAAGAAGAAGTTCATTTACGTGAAGAATGAAATGTCGTAAAAAGGGAATACTTGTCTTCTCTATAATTATCAGAAATTTTCTAACTAAAATTGGGTTAATTTTCATGGAGAATGGAGAGGATTGGGGGAAAGTCAAATTGATTTGATTCTCTTACCATATATCACAATTTTAAAAGAGGAAACCACAATCAATTAATCCAATCAACTAAAAAGTCAAACATTTCATTTCCTAAAATGAGGAAATTAATCCAAAAATATGTCAATCAATCAACAATCATTATCCAATCACATAATCATCCTTGTCACAAATTTTTGGAAGATTTTTGTGACTACCCGTCAGCTGTCATCGGCCTGCCGATGTCGTGAGGTCTAGCCTGCCGATTATATTCATCGGCCTACCATTCCGTGAGGGTCATTTGGGCCTGTCAAACTTAAAGGTTTGGTCTGCCGAACTGCCTTGTACACTAAAGTTTAACAAAAAATTAATTATTATTAAATATACAACATAATTGACATGAACACTTTGAGCACATCAATTCCACGTGACCGTCACCTGTCATAACACTTAAAATAAAATAGTTAGTAACACAATATCATATGTCATTAAGAAAATTTCATAACGTCATTTCTCATACGTTACATGAAAATTGGTGGGTGTTACATTAGAGTCGACCATGCATGAGTTGTATCGGCACTATTTTTGTTTCTGAGTTGATTTGTAATTTCAAGGGCGAAATTTCTTTTAGGGGTGGAGAGCTGTAACACCTCGAAATTAATTAAGTGTTATTAGTGTATAAAATGATAAATTAGTGTGCCATGATATATTATTAAACTTAATCTAACTATTTAGTGATGTTTCTAAAACAATGTTATTTCCAATTATTTTTAATCATTTTTAACCACTCTTAATTATTTTTATTTGTTATTTTAGATTTTGAAATAAAATAATTTGTCAAATGCCAATTACGTCCCCTTTTGTAAAACTGTGGGCAGCACATGATTTTACTCTAAAAACCACCTCTCCCTCCCTTTATTTATCTTTTTTTTTCTCCCTCCCTCTTTCACTCACTCTCGTTCTCTCTCTCTCTCAGCTCTCTTCCTCTCTTTCTCTCCCTCTCACTTGCTGCCACTCTCTCTCCCCCTTCTTTCTCAAATTTTGATTCAAAAACTTCAAGCTCGAGTCTTCCTCTTGTTTGATTGAAGCTAAGGAACGAGGATTCAAGCTCCAAATCTTCCTTAAAAAGGTCTAATTCAAGGTTAGTTTTCAAAATTTCAAACTTTTCAATTTTTTTATTTTCTTTGTATTTTGAAACTTGAGTTTCTTTGAGCTTAGAAAACCTTAAATCTAAGTTAGTAGGACTCAAATTATCTAGAATCTAGGCGTTGTTTGAGGAAAAGGGGATTTAAATCAAGTATTTCTATTTTTCTCCATCTTTCTCATTTTTGGATTTCTTTGAAATTTTCCATGTAAATTTTGTTTAAATTAGTTTAAAAATGTTTTAATATGTTTTTCTATCATTTATACATGTTTTGTATGCCTGGGAATTGAGAAAATAAGTTAGAAATGAGGATTTAGGCTCGAGGAGGCTGAGCCCTGAGTGTGGAAATTTATAGAATTTTTCCAGTTTGGTAGGCTGAGCTTTGAGTTTGGCAAGTCGGATTCATAAGTTCGGCAAACTGGATCATATCATCAGTAGGCCAGACTCATAGCGGGTTCTGTAGGCTGAACCCAGATGGTTGATAGGCCAAACTATGCAGTTCGGTAGGCCAAACTAGGGAAACTTGTAGGCCAACCAGGCTCTACAAAAATTTGCTATTTTTCACCCATTTTTCCTATTTTAAACCTAGATTGGGATTTTAATCTTATAATATGATTTTACAGATATAAATGGCACACTAGGACACTATGAGATAGTTTAGTAGTATAGAATATCTGAAGTTAGATATTGATGAAAATCTTTCATGTATTAATAGTGGTCCTCATATTACTTTCACAACAATGACTATGCATCAAGCAGACATATGATATGTGACCTTTAGAACCAAATCTTGGAACTAGACATATAAGGGTTTATATGCAAATAAATCTGATTTGGAGATTAAAAATCTAACATATATAATCCGCAATTTATGTATATAGCTAGACACTTTATACATGATAAGATTGTAATAGGGATCTACGACCAATTAGAGAGGTGGCTTATCTTGGCTATTAGGATGGATTGACTTTATGGTGGAGATGTTAGTTTGATAAACCTAGTGGTGGTTGTATACCGGACTGGACCTAAAGTTAAATCGCTTTAATGATAATTCTGTTTTATTTAAATCAATTCATTTTGACAATTATTTATGTGTAATCTTAATCCTAAAGTGGATTCATTAGTCTAAGTTTGTAGCTTGTATCTTTTGATATGCCAAAGATAGGAGAAGAAAGATGTTGCCTCTATAAGAGTAGGTCGCTACAAGTAATATAATGTGTGAGCGAGTTATCATTCCTACAAGAATTGTGTTCAATTTCAATTAAGTATTAAAATTAGATTAACTCTAAAATTATTTGGATTAACAAAATTAAAATAAAACAAAAATAAAAGAAATGAAATGAAACTAAAAACTAAAATGAAAAGAAAAGCTCTAGAGGAATTATTACACTTTACTATTTTTATGTTTATCCAATTTAGCATTTGTTTAACATGTAAAGCAATATCCCTATTTACTAAAATGTGTACACATACTCATTAAGTTCAAGCCTCACAAGTGATTACCCAAGTATTACCAGCCTCTCGAACACAATAACACTTAGGTTTTGTTACTCAAATCCAATATATAAAATTTCCTCTCCCAAGTGTCAATTCCACATATTTAAGCATTTAATTTAGTGATCAAGGAACTTAGAAGCATTAAGTATGTTTGATTTGATGGAATGACTATTAAATGGCATGACAATTCCTAAAGTCCAGTCTAGGAATGGACTGACAATTCCTAAAGTCTAGTCATTCTTATGTTTAGTTGGACAAAAATTCATAGGAGTAGCTATTCTAATGGAGTTACAATTCCACTAAAGTTATTGAATGAAAATTCCTAAAATGAATCTATTGAATGACCATTCCATTCTAAAATTGATATTAATTAGAAAATTTTCTCCATAAATTATCCCTCCTAATGTCCTAAAATTTACTTTAAATACCCTGATCATTATCCCAATATAAAATCATGCTATCCTACAAACCCTACTCTAATGCCCATTAACTCATAATTAGCTAGTAATACGCATCTTGCATATTTATGCATTTAGCAAACACACATTATTTAAATACTAGCGTATAGAAAGCATATTTTTATGAACATGGGTACTTATTATTTTAAAGATTGTATCATTTATAAATGTGCTTATATGCATTGAATATGATATTGAATTATTAATATATGAACCAACATGTTTTTGAAGTCCTAATTGCAGTGAAAAGTTTGGTTTCTTGGTTAAGAAATATTATGTCATGCCCCGTAGACTGGGAGGTGATGTGGCGGATTAATTAGGTTAATTAAATTAAACTTTAATAAAAACATAAATTAAAGGATCTAATTAATTATGAAAAATGTGACAATTTAAAACCTTTTTAAAGCGATTATTATAATGACAAACAAATAGGCAAAAAATAAAATAAATAAAATAAGATAAAGAAAAGGAAATACGTATTGGGTCCTACCGGGTCCACAACTTATGCACACATCTGGTATCGACAACAATTAAACTACAACCATAGTCCAATATAGAAAAAGAAGTTAAAATGATACATGCCTTGATTAATTAATAGAAATAGCCTACTCTGGGTCCTCTACTACTTGCGAGTCCAGTCGGTGGACTCTCTATCGATCCTAAGTTGGATTCCACTTAGAAGGGAAAGGTTTGAAAACACGTAAAAAGTGAGCAAAAGGCTCAGTAGGACTAGGTTATAAAAACATTTAATTTTGAATATAAAATTCATCATTTCAAGAAAATGTTTAGAAAATAAAGTTAAATAAATAAATGGATAAATAAATTCAATAAAATCAATCTTACCAAAAGAAACGTTTATTATTCGACCAGAAAGGATATTATTATTTCTTCTTGGGCAAACTATATGTATCACCATCATAGTGGCCTAACTAGGTTTCGAGACTTGCCGCCAAGATCACACTCTATATGACCCAATCTCTAAGTATGGCATCATGCCTATTTATGCATTTCTAAAGTTATTAAAAATCTCATTTTACCAAGTATATTCATTTACATTAATCATATAGTTCATTATGAAAATCACCTCATTCTATTGTTTATAAAAATAACTAATAAAAATCCTTTTCAATCATTTATTGAAAATATTTTGAAAGAAATCATTTTGAGGCCAAAAATCATTTAAAAACTTGGCTACTAAGAAAAAGGGGTAGAAGTCCTACCTAAATATCCATGTCGATGTCCAACACAGTAGTCTCGATTCGTTATATGTTAGCTTCATGGAACCACAAACAACCTTGAATATAAACTAAGTTTATCAATATCTAGCTTACGATATCCTACACTACTAAGCTATCTCATGGTGTCTTAGGGTGCCATTTGTGTTTTTAAAATCATATTATAAGGTTAATCTAAATCTGGGTTTAAAATAGGAAAAACATGTGAAAAAAGGACAAATTTTTACAAAGTCTGATTGGCCTACTGAACTGTGCAGTTTAGCCTATCGGGAATCAAGACCGGCCTGCCAAACTAATTCCAAGTTTGACCTACCAAAGGTATAAGTCCGGCCTACCAGACTCATAAATCAGGCTTGTTGAATTGAAAAATATGGAATTTTCTAGAATTCGAGTCTCAACCTGTTAGACATGTATGCCCTAATGGAGTAAAAATGTAATGAGTTTTTGGAGACATTTTTATCAATAAAGAATTTATTATTTATATACCAAATATTGTCCTCTTTACGTTATATTTGTTGAATGTATGATAAGCAAACAATAGTCTGAGACTGTCGGTCTAAACCTTTAAGAATTGGGCATATGATGGACAGATTATGCGGAAGACATGATTCTTAAGGTGAAGGTCTAAATCATAAGATCCACAATCAAGGGAATAAAGTTGGGCGCTTTATTCATGTAAAGATTGTTATGTTGTCTATATCCCTATTGGGAGATGGTTTGTCTTGACCATCGGAGGTGAACTCCATGAATAGAAACATTAGCACATTGTCATAAGTGACGATGTGTTAGATCAGGACATAAAGTGAATTGATTTGGATTAATAATTCTGTCTTGGCAAATTGATTCACTTTAGACAATCATTTGTATTGCATCTTAATCCTAAGATGACTAATGGGCCCGTTGTCTTGACTTGTGTCTTTTGATGTGCCAAAGGGTGACACCCACATCTTAATAGTGGTATGCATGCCGGTATGTTG
>CAMOHE010043154.1:1263-13665 GCA_946598075.1 Artocarpus hirsutus
ACTAACCTTAAATCGAAGCTTGAATCGAGTTTGTGGTTACTCAATCGCGTTCCCGAGCCTTCAATCCACAATCCCGAAGCTTAAAAACGAAATTTGTTTCAAAAATTTTAGAGAGAGAATGAGAGAGAGAGTAAACCGAGAGAGAGGAGAGAGAGGCGAGCGTGAGAAAATGAGAGGAAGAGAGAGAGAGGGAAAATAAATAGAGGAAAAAGAAAAAGCAGTTGTACAAAACTGTGTATAACAATACACTGTTTTCAAAATCAAATTGCTTTATTGAAAATTAAATTAACAATTAAAAACAATTTAGAATAATTAAAATCACTAAAAGAGTAAATTAACACAAAGTTTCTTAATTTTCACAAAATAATCAAATTAAGTTCAAAACACTCATCATGGCACACTAATTTACCATTTTACACTCTAATACCATTTAATCAACTTCGGGGTGTCACAACACAACATTATAACATTTACATTAGAGATAATTTAAAACATATACAAAAATATTAAATCTTAGAGAATGCATAATATCAAACTTATGAAATTTAAGAGTCAAATTTTAATTTTTAAAAAGTGAGTGGTGCAGCAGTCCCCATTTGCCCCCACCTAGTTCTGCTACTGAATGTGCAAGCTATTGGGAGAAAGTAAAACGTAATAGTTACCAGTACAAACTTTATATATATGTTTGAATGGCCATGCATGTATAGATAATCAACATCCTATCCTAATTAGCTGAAATGGTACTTAAAACCTGTACTATTCTCAGACGCGGTGCTACGTATGATAGATAATAGCCAACCGTCCCACTAAATTTTTTTTTTACCTTTTAATTTTATATGTGAAATTTGATAAAATTTATAACTAACGTTTTCTGAAATTATGACATCTGCGTTTGGCCCACCCTTAACTGCAATATACAAAATCTCTAACTTAATTTATGAAGTCATTATGCAATTTTAAATATATGCTCTCGTCCCTCTTAATTTATTTTTTTGGCTTCGATTCTGGTTATTCTTCACTTCTGCAAGGTAATTGATATGAAAAGAAAAAAAAAAACCCTTAAAATAGGTAAGGTTTAAAACACGAGAATTGTATTCTAATATGTCTCTTAATATGCACAAGCAAATATTCTGAATTTGGAAGACGCTCCATAAACAAGTATTTTTTGCAGGGATAGAGAGGAGAAAGACATGTTAAGGGGTTTTTTTCTTTTTTTTTTGGTTCCGATAAGATGAGGAGATTCAAACTATATATAGAAATCTCTCAAATCAATGATCAATATTAAAATCATCTAGGGTTCGTTTGGTAACTACGGTTGAACTTGTTTTTTTTTATTATTTCAACTATTTTTGTTATAATATTCTTTTTTTACAAAATTCAAATAAAAAAATTGAAACCAAAAAAATTGGTACAAACCGCTCACTCCAACCCCTAATCTACGAAGCTCGCTTGTTGGCATATATAACACAAAATGTCTCGTGTGACTAATAATCATATTGAAAGTAAGCTGAATCTAAGATAAATATGCATATAGTTTGAGTTTTGTTTATCATTAACGACGATGTCTCTAATTAAATGATGAATAATAATTCAAGCACCAAGCACTTTTTTAATAGATCAATGTCCTGCTAAATAAATTGTTATTTATTCTATTTAATTATATAGAATATTGTTGAAATTATAAATTGAAAAATAATTTGTCTCTTTACTTTATCAAAAAAAATATGAGAGGACTTTGAACCAAATAACCAAAGGGTGATTTATTTCCAATTTGTTTCTCTTCTTCTTTTTGTCCTATGTTGCTAAGTATTATTGAAAAATAACAATTTAATTATCACATTTTTTTCCAAAAGAAATGTATAGTGAAAAACTTGTGAGTAAGTACTCAATTGTTACAATTCCTTAACAAAAAAAAAAAAAACTTATTTTTGACGTGATTTGATATATTAAAAACTTAGTTGAATACTTGTGAACTGTGATCCATGAGAGCTGGTGTTATAACTTTGGCTATTTCTTTATCGTTTTCTACAGTGGACCATTCCATATATGTAAAAAATATTCATAGGACTATAATTATTTACTCCGATTAATGCAATTTTTCTCTTTTTCTTTTTTTAATAATATTAAAAGACAAATTCAGGTTGCAATTACTAGTCTTTACAGGTGAATTATTATATTATCTTTTAAAGTTTCGGTTATCTTGATTTGGCAAAACATGCTCACATTTCCAACCGCACTTGAACCCAAAGTAGTCTCAAACGAATTAGATGACAAAAGTGTTAATGAAAAATGCCTCAAATACAGCTCTTTGGTATAAAAGCTCCTGACTCGTATTCAATATCTTTCTCTTTTTTTAATTGTAAAAAATAAGGGGGGTAGATTAACTATTTTTATATGAACGATTATATGAAACTATAAATATGACTCGTTATAAAACTAAAACTTATGGACCATATGGTCATGTGGTGTTATTTCCCTGAAGGTTTTGGTGGACAATCTATCTGTGAATTTTATGTATTCTACTTTTATGTGTTTTATTGAAAAAAATAAAACTTCATTTATTAATTATCTCGAGGAAATTAATTTGGCACAAAACAATATTTTTACTTTTCTAAAGATCACAAAATTATTATAGAATGTTATTTATGATAGATGTATATCATTCCGGAATAATAAAAAAAGCCTTATTTTAAATTGATTAAATAAAAACTCTCTCCCATTCTAAGAAATCACAATCTAATCCTTTAAATTTATGTTTCTATTACAATTTAATTCTTATGGTAATTTTTATGAATTTAAGTTTCAAAAATACTTTTAAGCCCTTTATAATCCAAATTTTTGTATTTAAAAAAAATAAAATGCTGGTCTTTCATAAAATTAAAGGGATATTTATCTTTTTATATCTTCTGTTTTAAGTTAATTCAAAAATTATATCTTCGGTTTTTGACATTATCAAATATATTCCTTCAAATTAGATTTAATATATAAATTAGGAGCTTTGAAATTTACAAGTCTAGCTCTTAGCAACATTCTTGTCACTTCAATGCTTGATATTAGCCAAATTATCAGTCACACTCGCTCTAGATGGGTCCTACATCTATTGCTAAATCGCATTAAGGACGTACTCGACCCTCATTATTTAGATATCACATGCATAATTTCCATACATTGTTTATAAGAATATTGAAACACGTGTATTAATTGTAAGTTTAACTTTATTTGAGCCAAAAAAAAAAAATTGTAATTGTTTTTTTAACCGTTTCATTCCTAGTGGTTTAAAATTTTTTCCCTATCTTATGTTGCTTAGCTTTGTGCCCCCTCTCTGTTTAGACAAATGTATTCTTTTCAATTTAGTTGTGCCTTCTTTGATTTATTAGCTATATGGCACAATATTTAGCATACTTTTATATATACATACATATATATATATATATGTGTATATATGTATGATGAGAGACTTTAAAATTATCATGGATGATTCACGCATTTGAAGCCATTGGATTATATCTAGCGGTGATTGAAAAAGAAATCTATCTAACATGTAATCAGGGCACTCTTAGAGAATGAAAATAAAAGAAAGGGGCAACATCAACTCTGTTTCCTTCGCTCCATCAACGCCGTCGCCTTCTTCCTTCCATCAAAAGATATCCACCACAAAGACCTCACCAATTCTTCAGAACATGTCCCCAAGCCCAAGTTACATGAGAAACAATAAATTTTTGGGACTATATTTTAACTAGAAAAAACCAAAATAAATGCTATATCTACACTCCTGATAAAATCAAAATGGAAGGATTTTAGCAAGACATCGTTGCAAAACATCATTTCTGATTCGTACCCAACCACAGATAAATCTATTTTTTCGAAACACTTTCAAGTTTCAGCCATTACAAAAGTTTTCCACCTGGGTTTCTCTCAAAAAACACAAACCCACATTCAAAGAAAACGACGGTGTCCTCGTCATCCTTGTCGTAGGACCTGAGTTGACGGGTCTTCCTTATGTCAATGACGGCGGTGAGGACAAGGGTGACAACTAAGCCGAGCCGGAAGCCATCAACAAGGCCAAGCAACCCTATCTCCAAGAAATTGCAAAAAGTTGAAGAAGGCAAGGCGCTGTGCGGGAAGACGTGCCCAAATAGCGCCGCCTTGGTGGGCGTAGGGAGATCGCACCGCTGTGGTGGTGTGTGGTGAGATCCCGCCGTCGTTCGAGGGAGGGAAAGAAGAAAAGATTATATATGTTTGTGTTATAGGTTCGAAAGGTGCTGCTGCTCAGGAGGAAAATGGACATAATAAATTCTTCCCAAAAATGAGCACAAAGCAAAACCACCATATCTTCGAGAAGATGAACCAGTAAGAATCCTTGAACGAATTGTTGTAATTTCAACTAATAGAGTAAAAAAAAATATAAAAAAAAAAGAAAAGAAAAAGAAAACGACAAAGAAAACAAAATAGCTATTGCAAACGACGTCACCCCTTTTGATATCATCCATTAAAAAAAAAAAAAAAAAAAAAAGGAACCCCAACAGAATGACGTTGTCAAATTAAAATGTAAATGGCGTCAATTGCTTAACGTCTAAAACTGCAACTGCTTGCCCAAAGCCTTACCTTCCAATCACTATATGCTAGGGCCCACAAATAAATCCAATTAACCACAACCATGAGATTGTCTCTCATCCGCGAAACCTTTTAAAGGGGTCTTATATGTGTGTGTGTGCGTGTGTGTGTGTGTGTGTATGTATGTATATTTATAAGCATTCAATAAACACACATGACAACACAAACTAGCCAAATTAAAGAAATCAACAAGCTGTTCCAAACAAGGTCAAATAAATAAAACAAAGTAGGGGAACCACAAAAAGGTCCCCGACCAATAAGAATACTTAAAAGAGCTCAATGACTCGATCCAACTCAACAAGAAGGACTAAAATTCTCTAACCTAGCATCACTTCATTGGTTTTTTATGAAACCAATTTAAACTTAATTCTGACAAGCATCGATGACATACTTGACATTAAACCACTTTGGTATCACCTTACTATTAGAAGTGTTCATGGATCTAATTACATAGATTAGGGTCAATCTGTAATCTAATTTGTATATATTGAATTGGAAAAGTTCTAATTCAAAACTAATCCGTGATATCTCAATCCAATCCAATCTAATCTAATCTAAAAACATTAGATTTTAAGGATTGTATTTCATAAATATAAGAATTAAGCTTTTAAACTTATTGAAAAAAAAAATGAAAATAAAAACTAATGTAACATAACATCAGATAATTCAATAAAATTCAACATACTACAGCCTATTTTATAGCAAGATTTGATCATAAAAAATATTACAATACGTTACAACTAGGGGTAAACATCAGGTGAGTTGGGTGGATTTTAAGAGTTTTTCAACCCACTTAATTCAAGTTTGAATGAGTTGATTTTAAATTTACTCCACCCAATGAACCTAACTTTAAAAGCATACCATTCAATAAAAATTTGAATAGATTGGGTGGATTGAACATTATAAAAAAAATAATTTCAAACTAGCAGTTTACTAAAAGAAGAAATATATAAATAAAAAAGCTAAAATTCATCATATATTAGTTGTTTCACAATGTTGCAAGTTCCAATATTACTCCAAAATCATAAACCAACTAAAATATAAAAGTTTACAAAACAAACTCAAATACATAAGTCAAAAACTAACAAATAAACCATAGTAAAAACTTAGACAGCAAATGCCTTTTTTTTTCAAGGGATTGTCTAATGTATAGTAGAAATTAGAGAGAAGTCTGAAACTAAAAAAGCCCATATAAACAAAGGTGAACATTGCATAAATGGATTTCAGATACATTTTAACACATCCAATTAAAGTTCCAATGCATTGATCTAACATCTAATCCACCTAATATACCCAAGCTTTAAAAGCAACCCACCCAATGAAAATTTGGGTGGGTTAATTGGATTGAACATTATAAAAAAAGGAAAAAAAAAAAACCTAAACTAGCAGTTTACCAAAATAAGAAATGTATGAAGAACAAAACTAAAATTCATGACATATTAATTGTCTCACAAAGTTCCAAGTTTCAATATTATCCCAAAATTATAAACCAACATAAAGAAAAAAAAAAGTTTGCAAAACAAACTCAAACATATAAGGCGTAAACCAACAAATAAATCATAATAAAACTAAAACAACGAATGTCTTTTTTTAAGAGTTTATCTAACATATACTGAAATTAGAAAGAAGTATAAAACCAAAAAAGTCTATATAATTTATAAAAAATTTGAAAAAAAAGTATAAAATTATATCAAAATTTCTATATATATATATATATATATAATAAATATTATATATATAGTATGTTAGGTGGGTTCAGACTATCTTGGATTATAAAAAACTTAACCTAAATCCATCTAATAAAAAATTAGATTAGGTGGTTTAATGCAAATTCTTATTCGAATTCGTCATATTCTTAAACTATAAACATATTTTAGATTATAGTAAAATTTTAATATATATATATATATATTTGTGTAATAAATTTTTTTCTATATATATACATATATGGTGCATTGGGTGAATTCAAATTATCTTAGATTATAAAAAATTAAATTGGGTGGATTAATGAAAATTCTTATTCGGATCTTTTGGATTCAGATTTTCTCGAATTTTATTGAGTGGTCAAATTAGATTAGCCAAATTCTTAGATTTTTGTTCATCCTAGTTACAACAAACAAACAAATAAAGTTTAGGCTTTGTAATTGGTTTGGATTTCTTTTCTTTTTAGTTAATTAGCTAATAAGACATATAACTTTAAACTCACAAATTTTTATTCTTAAAAGAAATATATATATAATTTATATAAGACATATAGTTTGGATTTACAGAATATATATAGATTGGAAGATTCTTATTTCATCGTCCAATTTATACATATCAGATGGGAAAAATCTCAACATCCATCACCAATCTATAATCTTTACAACAAAATATTGGATTGGATTGATTGGATGAACATATTCCATAAACACCTTTTTATGATTCCCAGTTGTGTATCAACATTTAATAAGCAACCCATGAAGCAAAAAGTAAATAAACTTAGAATAAATTGCTCCAGTAATCCCTGGCCTTTCACGAAAGTGAGCATTTAGTCTCTTAATTTTTTTTATTAAATCGACTCCAACCTTTCATTTTAGTTACTGAGCGACTATTTTAACTAGATGGACATTAAATGTGTCTCACATGATGGGCACATGATCATTTTAGGAAGGGCATGTTAGTAAAAACTTAATATGTTTTAAAGAAATTAAAATTAAAACATAAAAAAATAAAAAGGCAAAAACAAAGAAATATATATTATTTAAATGAGATATTTTTTAAAACAAAAATCAGATCTAATTCTTTTAAAAACTCAAATCTAATTCTCTAAAAAAAAACATATCTAATTCTTTAAAAAAAATCCATATCATTTCAAAAAAAAAAAGATCTAAAGCTAACCCTACAATTCTCGAAGCTTTTTCTTCGCTCAGCCATGTCTGGAAATGGTTATCTGGACCAGAGGAAGTAGAGCAGCCAATCACCAGTTGTCGGCAATGGGAACGATGTCATTTCCGAGAGATTTAAGTTGGAGTTTAGCCCTTTCCTCTCCGATCTTGACCAAAACAAAGAGAAAAAGAAAAACCAAATGGAGAGAAATAGATGAAGAGATCTAGAAATGGAAGGGCCAAGCAATGGGGAGGGGGCTACAACGACGTAGGGTGTGACAAGGTTGTGTGTGACAAGGAGGGCACGACGACAGGGAGTGTGGGTGGGGTGGTTAGGCCTAGAAGTAGGGTCACTGGTTGGGGTTGGAGTAGTTGGGCGTAGAAAAGGGATCACTTGCCCAACTGGGGGTGCAGCGGGCAAGGGGTGGGCGACGATGGAGGCTGGGTTTTGGCTTTATTTTTTTATTGATTTTGAATTTTTCTCTTTGGTTGATATGGTGCTTTATCCAAGAGTGATTATTGATTGTTTGATTATTTTTGGGTTTTTGGTTGAATTTTTTCTTTGATTGTTTTTTGGGGATGAAAATGATCTGTGTTTGTTTAACATTATTAACAATGGATCTTGGGTTTTTTGTTTATTGTTTTTTTATTTTAAAATTTTTTGAGGTAAAAATCAAACCAATTACTATGATTTGGCGTATTTAAATCAATGACTGTGATCTAACATTAATTTTTAAATGTATCAATTATTTGAAGAATAATTTAGTAATTCTAATTAAAAAATGATATTCAGCAATTTTTAATGGTCAAACTTAATAGTTTGACTGAAATGGTCGCTCGGCTACTAAAATAAAAAGTTGGGGTTGATTCAATGAAAAACAACGAAAACTAAATGCGTACTTTCGTAAAAAGTTAAGAACTACCTGGACAATTTACCCTCAGTTTTCAAGTTAAAACAACAGTTAATTTTTGCAACACAAAATTATCATTTCAACAGGTATATAATATATTTAAATACAAGAATTTATTGTTACTTATAGGGTGTTTGGTTAGTGATGGGAACCATTGGTGGGAACTATTTTTACTGTAACATATGAGAGCTTTATATTGTAGCAACTTTTTTTTACTATAACATATAAGAGCTTTACATTGTTCATAACTTAATTTATAGTTCACATCACCTTTAGCCAAACACCTCTTAACTTTCTGTTGAGTACACATTGGAAATTTTTCATTTTTGTGTACATATGATTGGGCCCTGGGGCCACATGGCAAGTTGTACTGCGAGTACTGAGAGAGAAGAGATTAAAAAAAAATCCTGAATCCCCGTCCCATTCCATTTATTTTGCATCAATTATTTGCTTCCTTCAGGCATAAATGCAGAGATCTCCTTGGTTTAATTGGCAGGAAACGCATTTCCTTTTAACGTTACGTTTAACGTTATCCTATACCAGACATGATAACGAGCTCATTTATTAGGT
Source organism: Artocarpus hirsutus (assembly GCA_946598075.1). Taxonomy (NCBI): domain Eukaryota; kingdom Viridiplantae; phylum Streptophyta; class Magnoliopsida; order Rosales; family Moraceae; genus Artocarpus; species Artocarpus hirsutus. The sequence continues at coordinate 10,226 of CAMOHE010043154.1, forward strand.
TCACATGCTTAATAGTTGCCTATTCTTCAGCAGCCTTCCAGTGCATTATGAACAATTCCAAGTGGTCGAAATTTCAATCGATTTCTAGTTTTGTTCTATCTGTGAAATGACTTTTAATTTCCCAAAAAAAGAAAATAAAAGCCAGATAAAAAAGTACACAACCTAATTCATTCACATCCGTAAATTTTATCGCGTTGTAACATTTTCATATAACAAAATTGTGCGGTAGAATTTGAATTTTTAATGTGTCGCTGAATATGTTTTTTTAAAAATGGTTTGTAGTATAGCAAGGGTGGTCATATTTACACAGAGGTAAAGTTTACAAATGACAAAATTGGCAAATTTTAACGTTTTACGAGGTAAGTGAGTTAAACAAAATAAAGTTTTAAAATTTTTTTCTACGATTTCAAATTTTAAGGTTTAAAGCATATAATTAAAAACGATGAGGTGTTAAGAATCTTTTATATATTTATGACTAGTATAGATTTTGATTCTGATTAAATTTTCTATAGCATTTGACTAATCAAATCTTTTTTCGTTAAAACAAGCATGTCATTTTTACAAAATATCCGAAAGCGACAATATTGCAAGCAATAATACAGTTAGAGACATTTTATAAAAACATTAAATTAAAATCACCAATTGTGATAAATAAGACTGTTGTCACTACAAAGTTAATTATCACAACTATAAGATGGAAAAGATGAAATTAATCAAAATTAATATATTTTAATAGAATAATATTATATTAAAATCCACGAAACTTTATTTTATGAAATACCAGAGAACGACAATTTAACTGCCTTGGGCATTACTACAATAAGAGACATTTTATAAAATAATAATGTTAATTTTATGGAGCAAGTTAATTAATACATAAAAAAAAACATGACTGAATTTATATAAAAATTGACAACGCAACAATATTGATTTAGAATATAAGAAAATATTCATCTTTTGCCTCACCATACTACTTTAGCCTAACTTGTACAGTATTTCCACAAGTTCTACCAAGAAAATATGAAAATAATGCCCAAGCGTAACCCTCTTTTTTTCTCTCAATTCTTTGTTGTTGAAATGGACGTTTGAACTCTTTTTAATAGGCAATAATGATACTGTGAGATACTGTAGCAGAGGAGACTTTGTTTGGAGCAGGAGAAATTTTTCTAATGTTTTTTCTTCATTATCTTCCTCGTACTCTTGCTATTGAGAGTGCAAATTTGAGTTTGTAATCATGTGCTTCGTAGCTGCTTAAGGGACCAAAACATCATGATCTGGGCCATCTTGTGCATAGAGGAAAGACTGATCCATTGGCTCGGAATGCATGGGACAGACAGGGATGATCTTGCCCGTTGGTTTGGTTAAGTTATGTTGAATGGACTATCAAAAAGAAGTCTTCATGTGGAATTAGCTGTAGCGGATAAAACACTGTCTAAGAGACCTCCACGTGTGTAGGCCCCATTGGCTGACGTGCGTTGATGCGTGCAATGACATAGCAATAACTACCCCTCAACCGACGGTTGAGATCATTCCTGGAGTTGATTGATGGCTCTGGTTCTGCCATGGATCCTGTTTATTCAAATTTGAATTTCTTTTGTTTTCTTGAGCATTTATTATCCGAGTTTACCCATTTTAATGTGGTTTTGCTTAAAACTACAAACAAGTAATTAAAATAAAATTAATTATTTTATAAATACAATTTATAATAATATATTAAAAATATTTATTTTACACAAAATATACTAAAAATAAAAATAAACTTTTAAAATTAATAGACCTATATGGCTTCACACGGACATATTTTTTACACTCAAAATATTTTTAGAAATTTCCAAAAACATATAAGAATATATTTACAAACTAAAAACATATTTTACAACACATCAAGACTAAAAATAAAATTACAATATATTATTTTTACGGTTTTAATTAATTTCAAATTTAACAAATATTTTACACACAAAAATATTTTTTAAAATTACCGAAAATATACTTAAACTTAAAAGCACAGTAAAAACATATAAGTAGACATATTTTCACACGAATACACTAAAATATTGTTTAACATTAAAATGCTATTATTAGAGGATTGAATAAGAAATAAAGCTGTAAACGAATGATTTTAGTCTTATAAAATATACACTTTTATAGTCTCATCAATTTATATGGTGGATTTATTTTTTGAATATTTATACTGTGGATTTTGGATATTACTGCTTAGGGTTATTTACCTTCTCATACATTGCATTTTAGATTTATTTAAACTACATTCAATTTTTGTTCTCATTAAACTTATACCTTTAGATTATGTTAATACACAAATTTACATATTTTCCTTATCAATATTCAATTTTAACCTAAGAAATTACCAAAAATACCTCAAATTAAACAAATAAAAGGACTTTAAAGACTTAAAAAAACTTATATAATAAGGTTTTTGACTTAAAATTGTATAAATAGCCTAAAAAATAAGTGTCCTTATGTGTTTTTGTTTTTGTTTTCCTCTTATTTTTCAAAAGTTTTATTTTTTTTCTTTACATAGGATGATTTGGTCATTTTAAGGCCTGTAAAAATCAACTATTGATTGATATATGACATAAATTTGTGTATTAAATTTTATTTGTAGTTATATATTTGATGAGATCAAAAACTGAAAATATAGTTTTTAAATTAGCCTAAAACAAAGGGTATAAAAGTAAAATATCCCTATTGCTTATTTGAGTTTATAACATTATTGGTAATTGTGCATGAAAACTTAGCATTTTTTTTTTTTGGGCTGGAGTCTTCTCTTATAGTTAGAAATTAAAGTCGACAATTTATTCCTAATTTGATGGAACTGATTAATATTTGGACCAAGTCTATTAATTTATTGTACGACCCCATTGTATATAAAGTTTTTGAAGCAAATTGCTTTGTGGTTAGATATTTGACTAAGAAAATTTCTGAACTGTGATATTTGAGCTGGAGATCAACATGTGTTTGACTTTTGTTTTTTTAATTTTGTTGATTGTTTGTGTTTTGAAATTTTAGGAGAGCTCATAATCTCTGCAAAATTTTGGTCTTACAAGCTAATTTAGACACCTTTGAGGACATTATTTGATTTAAGTATTTGAGGTTTAATTACTAGAGTTAGAATATATAAAACTATTACTGACCCATTTCTAACGGTATAAAACTTGGGACAAGTCGGTAGACTAACAACTAGAAATGAAAATTCTTTTGAAACAAAAAAAATTTACTTGTAACTTTAGTTCCATCAAGAAGGTTTCTATTTTTAGTTAGAACAAAGGTATTAATTGGTACATGACATTGCATGCATGAAGGACAAAAATGTCGTCGACTCACTTATCTCACCATTTTTCCGTGAAGACAAGCAATGCCAAGTGAGTTTCCAGCAATTAAAAGCTTATCACAATAACTTCACGTGTCATTTTCTTTTT
>CAMOHE010043154.1:13685-49218 GCA_946598075.1 Artocarpus hirsutus
TGGGCGTGTGAGCTAAGGAAGATGGTTGCAAATGGAAGAACGCCAAGGAAAGAAGTTTTTTTTTAGAAATACTCTATGATTTTCGATTTGAGTATGTTTATAACTTTAAGAATATGTTTCATAATTTAAGTATAATTTTTATAAATTTTGTGAATGTTTGCTTACTGTATTTTTATAAACTTTCTTCCGCATTTGAAGTTTTAAAACTTGTTATCAAAATTTTTTTTAAAGGTTCGGCCTGCCGACCATACTGGTCGGACTGCCGAAGTTTTTCAATCGGCATGCCGGATGCCAAACATCGGCCTGCCGATCTTGTGGATTTCGAAAACCCCATTTTGCAAGGCCTCGGACGGCCTGCCGATAGGTGACCTTCGGCCTGCCGGTTAAGTTCGGCCTGCCGAAGTTGAAAGTTCGGCCTGCCGGCTGAGACATGTTCAAAGAATTTTGTCTTTTGTTTTTCAAAAGCCATTTAATTTAAATAATATTAGCAAACTATTTATACAATGTCTATGGGAAAAGCAAATTGTTTTAATTAAGAAAGATTATGATTTCTTATAAATTGTATTTGTATAAAAAAAAATGTATGTAAAGATCCTGGGAATGCTTTTCCAAATTATGATTTCAAATACATGTTATTAATTACAATAGTTTGCTTAAATTAATGTTTTAACGAATGAATGTAACGATATCTGTGACGTCCGGAAGGGGGGGCGTCACAATTAATTTATTGTACGACCCCATTGTATATAAAGTTTTTGAAGCAAATTGCTTTGTGGTTAGATATTTGACTAAGAAAATTTCTGAACTGTGATATTTGAGCTGGAGATCAACATGTGTTTGACTTTTGTTTTTTTAATTTTGTTGATTGTTTGTGTTTTGAAATTTTAGGAGAGCTCATAATCTCTGCAAAATTTTGGTCTTACAAGCTAATTTAGACACCTTTGAGGACATTATTTGATTTAAGTATTTGAGGTTTAATTACTAGAGTTAGAATATATAAAACTATTACTGACCCATTTCTAACGGTATAAAACTTGGGACAAGTCGGTAGACTAACAACTAGAAATGAAAATTCTTTTGAAACAAAAAAAATTTACTTGTAACTTTAGTTCCATCAAGAAGGTTTCTATTTTTAGTTAGAACAAAGGTATTAATTGGTACATGACATTGCATGCATGAAGGACAAAAATGTCGTCGACTCACTTATCTCACCATTTTTCCGTGAAGACAAGCAATGCCAAGTGAGTTTCCAGCAATTAAAAGCTTATCACAATAACTTCACGTGTCATTTTCTTTTTCTTTTTCTTTCATCAACTAAATTTCAATTTAGTTTCACTTTAATTTTTTATATAAACAGAAGATCAGAGAAAAAAAAGATTTGTCTTAGAATTAAAGAGATTCTCTTTGTTTTTAATCCACAGTGTTGCACACACATCGTTGAGCTTGACTGATAGTATACACTTAATGAGCCGATGAGGGAGATTTGATTTAACAAACAAATACACACACATACAAAACAAAACAAAACAAAAAACAAAAACAAAACAAAAACAAAAAACATGAAGAGGGATATATGATGATGATGATGATGATGATGATGATGCTTATGATACACCGATCAATATCTTTGCATGAAGATCTTTCAATTTTACAAAGGCAAAGAGTGTGTGTGTGTGTGTGTGTATGGTCTGGCAACTTTAATTATAATTATATTTCATTGATACTAATACATTATTTACAAAAGGGGCTTCCTTAAGTAAAAGTTTTAAAACGTAAAGACTCGGTAATAAAAAATAAAAAAGAAAAAAGAAAAGAGTAAACTTGTATCAATTACACCTACATAAAATTACATCCGTTTGTGATCTCTCACTAGATCTCAATCTCATGTCTAACTAGGTCATCAGAAAATTGATGAGATGCGATTACGATGAAATACTTATAATGAGTCACGATTGCAATAAAGTTATAATCAATCAGTTTTAGAGTAAAAAATCTATGTAATATTACAGAATCTAGTATTGTGTTGATGGGCAGAGAGGAGGCTTGTCTCATAATCATGCGCGTGGAAATAATAAGCCCAAGATTTGATCCCATCTTGATAGCTGGCTCTGCCCTCTCCTCTCTACCTCCAATGATTAAATGAGATATTCTTTCCCTTTGTCTCTAACTCTTTCTTACATTAGGCCAGCAATATATGTTAATGGTTGATGTTCGTGTCAATCTATTTATTAATCATGTCAGAAAACATTAACTTAAATACTTAAATATGACCTTTTTGTCAAATGTGTTAGTGGATGTCAACCCAAACATGACATATTAATCGTATTAATAGTATCAACTCGTATAACTTGTTTAAATTTACATATTGAATAAATAATTATTACAACTACGACTTATTTAACACAATTTGACACATATAATAGGTTATTGGTCAATTTATTATCATTTGTTTTTAGATTAATATATAAAGTTTATCTACTAGTTTTGAAATTCATAATATTTATATTTAACAAAACAAGTATAGTTTTTTTTATTATTTTTATGCATCATATAAACTTTTATATTATTTCATATGTAATTAAGTCTCAAATCATATATATAGTTAATCGTATCATTTCTTGTCAATGGTGTTAGGATTGTCAACCCTTACACAACCTATTTATTAATGGTGTTAATCTTGTCAACTTATTATTGACTCAAACCCTTTAACTTTATACAAGTTTTGTATCGTATTGTCGTATTATAACCCAAATTGTTACCCCTACTTACATCTCTATAATGATTAAGAGAGTGTGTAGCAATTGGCAAATGAGTTCAAACTCATAAATTGAAAATAATGTAATGCTTTCACATGCTATATACAATATAAAGTAAAAGCATATTACTATAGCATAAAATTTTTGCATTTTATAATATTTGAGTTTGAACTACCCATGATTATTTCTCTGCTTATAATTCTACACGGTGTAGTATCATATTGTGTCAGTGTTAAGGATAAGCTTACGCAGCTCGAGGAAGACCAAGAGAAATTGTTGTCTCGTTTCTTTAAGGAGTGGAATTTTTTCTTCTTTTTTTTTTCTTTTTTTTAATATTCATAACTTCAGCAGTAGAATGGGATTAAATTTTGGCTGCCCACTGTCGATGGCACATTCCTGCACAAAAATGAGACTACAAAAACCCAACTAACCTTCAAACCTCAATATCAAAAGTCGAAAAATGGATCTGACTGTTTGATTTCAGTTGGGAATATTGGCTTCCCCACTTAATTAATTTCTAACCCGTGAAGGCATGCTGTCGACTGCCCAATGCATGTGCCGGTCGACCGTGCAAATTCGACTCCCGATGAAGGAAGATTTTCGATTCTACCGGATTTTGAGTTATTTTCAAAGTCAAATTATTAGATTTGTTTCTTATAATCTGATAGACTTTTATCCAAATTTTAATTGTTTATTTTAATTATTTAAGATTATCTTTAGTTTCCAATTTCAAATCGATTTATCTTCTCTTTTATTTTTTAATTTTTGGAATAATTTATTTTCTTTTTTTTATTTGTAGTTTCCCATTATTGTTTGGGATTATTTAGGCTATAAATAAGTTACTTCTATCATATGTTAGATAGGTAACTCCTATCATATGTATGTAGGTAGAATTATTATTATTGAAATTAGAGTATTTACTCTCTGTTTATCCAGTTTTCTCAGTATTTTATGGAGTCAACGAGTGATTGATGTCTATATTCTTAGTATTTTGAGGAATCAATAGGTTTATAAAAGCCCTACCTTTCAGAATTCATAGTGAATCAATGAATTTTTTAGAATTCTAATTGAATCAATAGGTTAAAAATTTATGATTTTTTCTATTTTTATTACACGCTTCCGCCACATCAATCATTGATAACAGAGCTATTTTGGAGAGTTATTTTGATCATTTTACTAAGGGTATGTTTGGTTCGGGTATTGTTTGAACTCAATTGACTCAAATTTAGATTCAAGTATCAAGAATCCTTCGGATACATGTTTGTTTCTCCTAAAATTCAAATAATTTGAGTATCAAGAATCTAAGATTTCAGAATTCTTATCCCCTTAAACTTTTGATACTCGGATATCTTTGCTACAGTAAAAACTAAAATTCTCTCTCTTATATTTGAGGAAAAAAAATCATAACTTCTTCATTTGATATCCAATTAAGATGATTCTTTTTTCACTATATTCCTAATGAAGAGAGGAATAAATCAAGATCCATATTGCATATTTTTTAAGATCATTAACATTAAGATTTTATTAGATTTATTAATAAATCAAAAACTAAAGATTTTATTACATTTATTAATAAATCAAAAACTATTTTCATTATGTTTCCAAACACAAATTTCAATTTTATACCATACTCAGATTAAAACTTAAAAGCACATCCAAGCGTCAATTCGAATAAAAATTCAAATCACTAACTTAAATCCTAATTCAAATCACATTAACTCAAATCAAATCACTAATTCGAATCTATTTACCAAACGGACCCTAAAGTCCCTAGTTGCTATTGATGTTGCTGAAATTTACCAAAAATCTAATGGCTGTAATAAAAGGAACTTCATGCTTCTTTATTATTGAATATTCTTCTACCACTTATTTTTCTTACTTTGATTCATAGCATTTTTTTAACTAAAAAAGCCAAATTATCTTTAGATAATACTTTTTTTTTTTTTGAAGAGCTAGATAATACTTATTTGTCTTATTTTTAACTAAGAATACTCGTGACCATTTATATGTTTATATTCTTTAAAGATAGTAAGTTTCAAATATTTTATGGTAAGATTGAAAAACAAGCAGAGAAGTGGGTTCTCTCAAATTGACCCAAACTACATGGCATAAATGGCCCAAGACTTATAGAGGCTTAAAGCTGGCAAATGAGGTCATGGTCTCAAGATGAGGTTGGGCCACATTATTGTCCCAGCCCATGTTCAAATCTGTATGATCCTGCCATAACTATTGGCCGAGCTGTTAATGTTGCCTTTGAGCTTGTTTCAAGCAAATTAGAGTAATACATTTCTAGAGAGTTGGGAGTTCAAATATACATTTTTTTAATTTTAAATTTAAAAATAATTTTTATACATGTTTAAGCTCTACAAATGAATAGCTACACTTCTCAATTGGTATATTTCCTAATATAAACTTTGATTTTCCAAGTTGATTAGAAGAGTTTCATTAGGAATCCAAGAAGAATTTCTTACATTGGAGAGAGGGTTATTGGATGTTCCATTTCCACTCCGTGTTTTTCATTTTTTTTTTAAATTTAAAAATGTATGCTTACATTGATGGTATGAAATTGCCTAACAAGTAGAACCCGTCTCTCACTTTATCAAGTTATTTGTTGAACAGAAATTGAAAACATAAAAAAATAGAGAAGCAAGAACATACGTATTTAGAGTGATTCACCTGTAACGAAAGGTTACATCTATTGTGCTGTTTTGTGAGGGGCGATGATTTTTATTATATTAAAAAACTAAAGGAGTACACGGAGAAAACTCGAGATTTTGCATAAATTAATAAATAAATATTCTCTATTTACCCATGCAGGAGCTTATCTTGAACACAGTACTCATCTAGTGTTGTTTTAACCAAAACTTTTAATTATTACAGTGTAAAGTGTTTTCATATGCAGTAATCAGAAAATATAAGGTACAATAAAAAGCTCTCGTATAGTATGGTTTTTAATTTAAAAATTTCAGTTCTAACTACACTTTTCAAACACCATTTAAATCTTATGACTCACATTTATCCTTAATTTGAATTCAAATAAAAGATGCTTATGGAAGATATTTCTAAAAATCCAAGATCCTTATGTGTATCCACGTGGTTGTCTCGCCTCTCTTGTCTTGGTGTCAAACTTGTTGATTGAGTTTAATGACTGGGTAACACCGAGACATGTTTTTGTTATGCTGCACGCAGAGGCGGCTGTACAACATTTATACATACATACATATATTTATATACATGTATATGAATGTAGCGAATAATTTTTTCCCTTCATTTTCTAGCTAAACCTCACCCATACAAAAGACTTGCCCATTTAAAACGCAACAAGAGAAAAACTGCCAAGAAATTACTTTTGTACAAACATTCATGGTAGTCCAAATGAAGACGAAAGAAAGTGCGATCACCCGGCCATTTGCGTTGTTGCTTATCTTGATCCACTGCTCTATATTACTCAAGTCACAAGCATGTATCACACCAATCAAAGGGACTTGCATAATCAAAGACTGAAGAGAGGAAAACAAAACAAAACAAAACAAAACAAAAATGGGATACTGAGCAAGGATGCATGCATGTGGATTTTTTTTGCAAAGCACTCCCATGTAACATCATTGCGTACCCAACAGCCCACTACCAGCTACCCTCATTGCACTAACACGCACTTCCCTTGAAACTTGGATTATTATACAATGAATATACATACACATATATATACATCCACGGACACACACACATGCAGACATATATTTTCTTCTATATATATATATATTTTTTTTTTCTTTTACTAAAAAAAACTGTAAAAGATAAAAACTGATATCATAAAAATAGCAAATCCAAACTAAATTTAAAAACTGATATCATAAAAATAGCAAATCCAAACTAAATTGACACCTACTAATAATCTCATTTTTTATCAAATTCCCCACTCAAATATTATTGAAAATAAAGGAGTTAGAAAACAAAAGAATATAGAGATAACAAGACAAAGAAACAAACCCAAAAAAAGAGAAAATTCGAGGGATCGAGATCTAAAAAGTCTTCTAAAACCTAAAAAGGACAAATAAACAACCGCAAACTATCTTTAGAGGATAAAGTCGAAACTCACACCTTCAACAAAAGAAAAAAAAAAAAAAAAAACTATGAAGCAAGTTTATCAGCAACATGATCTTCTTGAAAAATATAAGAAACACGATGAGTGTATCGTCAATTGAGTTGCAAAGAGAACACAGTTGTTTAATAATACATTTGATAATTGTTTCATCATGCTTTTCTACTCTCGCTTATATGGAAATAAATATTCCTTAAGATATATGAAAAAAAAAAAAAAAAGGAAAGAAAGAAAGAGAGAGAAAGCTAGCCATAAACTAAACTTGTATTAATCATGAGAAAGTCGTTTTTTAGGCCGAAAGACTATTGTACAGCACCCGGCGGCGAAAAGTGCATAGAAATTAATATATATTTAATGCGTGCCCCAGTAATTTCTAAAGAATATCTGTTGTTTGAGCTTAACTGAATCTAGAGTCAAGCTAGAAACAAGGCTCTCAACTCTCAACTTTCGGCTGGAGAGAAAATAAAAATTGAAATATTCTTGACTATATATCACAATTTGTGTGTATTTGATAGAGACGTAAATGTATAGGGGTGGAATTCACCAAAATATATATATATATATATATATATATATATGTAGAGGTGGAGAGTATAATTGGATGCGGAAGAGCATTGTCCCACCCTGGGGACACACCCCTTTGAAAATTAGTGGGTTTTGTCCTACAAATAAAAGGATGTGCATTATATATGTGTGTGTGTGTGTGTGCATATATATATATATATATCCTCTAAGTCTAAGTACTGGACCAAGACAATTTCCCTTTGTTCATCCGTGACTTGGACATGCTATATACACATTTCAAAAACACACACACAACCCCTTGAGTCAACCACTAGGGAATATTTCGTGTTTGCTTTTTCCTGGGAATTGAAGTTTGTGGAATTTTAAACTTTTTTGGTGAAAGCTAAAGAAGAGATTTTGTTCGGACCCACTTGAAGATCTCCCTGATCATCAAACAGAATAAATTATAAGGAATTATATATAATATTAAATGTAAATGTAACCGCCGTCCGAAAATTATTCATCTTCATGGTTTAGCTTTGCAAAAGAATTTCATCATATAGTTAATGAGAAATGCGATCAACATGTTATTGATTATTAATGCTAATTAATTTGCCTTAAGTACCGAATTCACATTGGTCCAAATTGGCAGACTGTAGTTTATGTACTTTGATCTGTGAAGGAATTAGAATAATCCATGATAGGTAGCTAGGTACTATTGCTTGGCTACCTAACCAAATCGTTTGTGTTCTGTACTTTGAATAATTGACTCCACTTTTTGAACCTTTTTTGGTGTGGAATAACTAGCTAAAGAGCCAAAATTTTGTCAAGTTATATATGCCTTTTGTTAGAAAATTCTTGAGGTATAGATACACATAGTTAAACATATTTCTGTGTATATCAAAATTATGCATAAATATGTGTGTGTATATATGAGTGTCGTAACGTGTCTAATAAAAAACGTAACATGACATTTATGGACTGGAACATAAATGTTGACGAGGTAAAACAAGACTGTTATTGAAGTATGTTTTCAAACATTATACGTAATATTGATCTTGTAAAGGTGTAACATATTTTTGTTATGTTTTGAATATAAATTTTTTAGTGTTATATCTATCTAATATGATGTTACAATTAATAAAGTCATGGTATGTTTTTTAGTTTTAGATGTGTTGTTGGAAAGATGTTTCCAAATAGTAGGAAAATAACAATATATACACACATACTCTCAGCAGTTGCACGCAATGATCGGTTTGTTCAATTGTCTACTCGGCTGATGACCAATATTGGTGTGAATAGGCCCTGTAATTTCGGACACATACCATAACACGATACGAAATAACACGAGATAAACGGGTTTGGACCGCATGTTTATTAATTGTGCCATAAATAGGTTGACACGAATAATACAAAAATAAACGGGCTGGATTCGTGCTAACATGCTAAACACGCCTTAACACGTTTAATTAAACGGGCCATAACTGTGTTGACACAGCACGACACGACCCGCCCATTTATAACACATTTAAACTTAAAAATAAAAATATTTGAAATATTTATAGTAGGTTAATATTAATTAGATATTGTGTTTTTGTTAATTTTCTTTATTGGTAGTTTTAAAAAAAATAACATTTTTTTTATTTTTTTTAAATTTTTAATTTATTGGGTCATAAACGTGTCATATGTGTGTTGTTATCGTGTCAACCTGTCACAGCAAGTTTAATAATCATGCTAATTGTGTCGTGCCGTGTTACGCATGTCATAGGCGTGTCGTGTTCATATTTGTATTTCTGGCACGTTTGTTAATCGTGTTGTGTTCGTGTTGAGCTAAACGCATCGTGCTGTAAACGTACCAACACAAACACGGTACGAACATGATTACTGCCATCTCTAGTTATGAAGGGTAATTTTGACTTTTTACTGTATTTGATGACCGATCCAAACTCAAATCGGGAACTTGCGACTAAAACTAGTATAGTTGGAGTTTACTATTCATCGGCTGCCAAATAAAGAAGGTTGATAGTTCACTTGGAGACAAGAAAAATTATTAAATCAATAACCTTTTTCAGTGAAATCTGTCATAAATTCTGACCTTTAACATCATCATCATCATTCCAGGAACAGTAGTGATCTTTGCAGGATAAAATGATTCGGGTCATTTTATAGAAGTTATGCGGGTATATAAGGCCTATATATCGACGACTTTCTTGTAAGACTTTGGTCCTTCACGAAATCAATGTTCCATTCATTTAACATTTTTCAGGTTAATGATGTACTCGTGAGTATATATGTATATATGTATGTATATAGATATATAGTACAACAGGACTAATTTATAATTCCATAGTTGAGCCTATCGTTAAACATATTAGTGGCAAAGAAGAGCGAAGATTAAAATGATAAAAATATATATAGTACAAAACGGCTAATTTTTTTGTAATCACATAGTTGAAATATATAATAGAGTATTATTTTAAAAAGAGAGAGAGAGAGAGAGGGGGAGGGAGGGAGGAAGGGAGAAAAATATGTAATAAAAAGCCTTTAAGGATAAAGCTACACGTGAAGTTTATAATATTTTGAAGCGTAACTAATTAAGTTAAAGAAGCCCTTCTAAGAAGCACTTCCATATGAAAAGTCACATATAATATTCATACGTGATAATATATATACACACAAAAAATATATATATATATATAAGCATTTTACCTTTACTGTTTAGATCAATGTTTATATATGTGGCCGTCCAGTTTATGGACCACAACTTGCATTAAGGGGTAATCATGATAAAGAGTATAAATTATATATACACTGATCAAGTTCATTGGACATAAAACTAACCACACATCCAATGGTTGTGATTTTCTGACAGTCATATAGCACTGGTCCAGTGTTTCCGTGTATTTATATCAAGTCGATTGTATATCTTGACGCGTAAATATATATATATATATATATATATTGTCCTACATTAGACGTACAACGGTAATATTAAAAATGCATGTTTATATTTTCTTTATATATTTATTATATGCAGAGAGTTCAGATGGAAGGTAATAATTATAATATATATAACAAGTACTGGAGTTGTAAGTGGGAAGTAATCTTTAGAAAGCGAATTTTCTAAAAGCGTGAAAATGCCGACAGTTGTGGGAAGTAATCTTTAGAAAGCGAATTTTCTAAAAGCGTGAAAATGCCGACAGCTGAAACTGATCAACAAGGGGGAAGAAAAATGAAGACCAATAAGTACTGAGAAACATGGAAAGTGAACCTGTAAATGTTGCTTTAAATGGACCATTTTTAACTTTTTTTTTCCATATATATATATATATATATATATATACTTATAAAGTTTGGTTAGTTCAGTGTATGACAATATTACCAGCCATACTACATCCCCTTTCTTTCTTTCCTCCTCTGGGCAATCCGGTGAAGGTTAAAAGTGTTTATAACCTACTGATTTGCCTTGAAATAGATGAAAGACAATACTCATCACTAATTACGCAGAAGACTCTCGCTCGCCTCTCTCTCTCTCTCTCTCTCTCTCTCTCTCTCTCTCTCTCTCTCTCTCTCTCTCTCTCAATGTTGCCAAGGGAATTACTTTACTTCTCAGTTTTGAATTCTCCATGTATACTCATCACATACAGCAACTTTTTTTTCCCCGTTTCATTCGATATATATGTGAGCTTTAATATTCTCACTAGGGATCCAGCCAAAACAAATGACTAATACCTATAGCTCGTAAAGTTTATAGATAACCAAAAAAAAAAACAGTTTTCCTCTGCATAATTTTCCAACTTAATGCAGGTTGCTTATGAATTTACAAATTATGCAAAAATTTTCAGTCCACTATTAACTGTGTATGAATGGTAATTTGTGTATACTAGTTGAAACTTGAGACCTCTTATGTGCGTGGGGATTATTAATTTTTTTTATGTTTAATAAATGTGCTAAGTTTTGTTCAACTTATAATTTTTAAATGAGAGGAAACAACTTATTTCAAAATTATCTCATCAACATGAATAAATTAAAGATAATATATTTATTAGAAAATAATAATTAAAAGGGTGGCATAAAAAAACATTTTAAACGAAGACACATTTGCCAAAAAAAATGTTGTGGTGCTAAGAACAACGTTGAGTGGAAGGTGACATACCGGAGTTGCTGGACGATGTTGCTCAAGTCTGGAGCTCCTCTTATTTTATATTTATTTGCTTTCCTTCCAAGATTGGACCGTTGATAAATGCTAAGCCTTGTTGATAAATCTGTGAAAATCCCGTTATGTTGATGGAGGTTGTTTTAGATAAAAACTTCAAAAAGCTTATGACGCAAAGACAAATCCCCCACCTTATTTAAAAAGCTATTTGGTGATTGTCAATGAAAAATCGTCATTTTCACGATACTTCCTCAACTGATGATTTTTATCAAGTGATGGGCTTGTTTTAAAATTATTTACTCACAATTTTCACTTGCTAAAATATAGATTGTTTTCCTTGAATTTTGTAAAACTAAGTTTCTACTGTCGCTAACCCAAATTTTAAGGTGTGAGATAAGTGATATTCTTAGTGAGTATTAATTCAGAAACTTTGGTGAATAAGTACTGGAACAAATATCTCAAATCCTCGTTTTATAATTAGATCATAAATAGGTCTGTTATTAAGTATTAATGAAATTCATGGATAAAGATATAATTAAAGCAGCCGAAAGGAATTGATATTGAGCTCTGATTACGAATGTTCTTAGTGGAGGGGCACACATCACAAGGAAATTGGCTATATTGCTAGATAAAGCCTATTTGTATAACTTACTTTTTATAAATACATATGCATAATCTTAAAGTGCAAATTTAGAAGCTAAAACTAAAATTAAAAATGATATTAGTTGATTAAGAGTTTTTCCAATTAAATATCAATTGTTGTATTTGATCGCCTTACTAACTCTATAAATTCACTGTGATGAACCACTAGTGGAATTTTATGAACCATTTTAAGTCTCTCACAATGAGAAACATGCCCTTGAGATAATAGGACCGTTTGGTATTGTTTTAAAAATAGGTAAAAATATTTTAGTTTTAAAAAATGAGAATTTTTTGAGAATTGTGCTAAGAATATTTTTAAAATTTTTGCATTGAAAAGCATACAAAAACATTTCCAGAAATTTTGAGAACAAAAACAAACGAGACCATAATATGTACCAAGTGTGGCATTAATTGATTGTGTTTGGCACATAGGGTAGCATGCTTTGATGCAACACTCATGTATTTTTGTTACATATAATATATATGACAATATTATTTTAGTTGCATAGAAAGCATATATATATATTTTAAACATAAAGATAAATATTATGCAACAATCATACGTTTTAATTATTGTTAAGAAAATAATTAAAATATGCATGACAAAATATTTATTTGGATTGTTAAAATAAATATAAATTAACTCTAATTTTAAAATAATATAATAGTTGTCTAAATGTTAGACTATGATTTGCAGAGGGTGAGAATGTTCCACTACTCAAGGGTACTGACCGAATCCCAATTAGATACCTAGCAGTACCCTTATGTGCTTCTTTTGAGGTAGATCTAATTTGCCTTCATCTAAGGTTTTCCTTTGTCATCTTTAGAGAAAAAACGAGCCATAACCAAGAATAATTGGATGAAGTTATGCCACTTATTTATCGAGATCTTAATTATTTTATAGTTTAAGTCAGAATTAGTATTTGTATCTTCTTAATTTGGGATATATTTCCAAAAAAAAGTAGGTAATTCAAACCTTGTGAATTGCTTTTCATAGTGAAAATATCTCAAGTAATTAAGTACCGTGATCAAATTTAGGCATTCCATTAAAGTATCATATAACTACTATCTAGATACACTCATTAATTAGCAGTAGTCAAAATTCACAATAATATGGTCTATTGCTGCTCTAGCAAGGATGTACGATTATAACTCATAGTCGTACACATGGAAAGAAAATTGAGTTGCTTCCTATTATCTTTAGCTTAAACGCTCTTAAACCTGCTATAGATATAATGCACAATTTTATTTTTTTTTTTTTGAGGGGCTATAATGCACAAAATTAATTTAACCACCTTTCCTTTGAGAAGAATTATGTTTCAGGCAGCATGCTTTGTTAAATTCAGGATTGATGATCAGCAAGCAACTGAACGGCAGGATGTGGGGTAGGGTAGTTGGGGCCCGCTTAAGCATGTCTCAGACTCTCAAGGCAGACGTAATTTACCAAACGATCATTTCCCATCTTCTGGAAAAACTAGATAGTCAAGTTTTTAAAACATATTTTATATACATAAAAAGGTGAAAAATCTGTTTTGAGCAATTTACCAAATTCAATTAAAGTCTAATTAATTAAAGATTACCCTTATAAAATAAGCAAAAAACACAGCAAATTTTATTACGGTTTGATAATAAAACCTACGTCTGTGGGGCTACGCTCAGATGAACAAGCGCCAATTGAACCTAATTAATATAAGACCTCTTACTAGTGATTGACGTGTATATTATTGTAATTCTTGATGACCTTATTAAGCAAGCACCACTCGTTTTTTATCTCTACTTCATGAGACTCCTGTCTATAGTAGAAAGTTATCCTAAAAATAGCAAATTCTTTCTTGAAAACTGATGTAATTTCTCTCGAAGATAAATATTTACCCTATGGAAACTCCATAGAAAAGTCGCAGAACCCCCTCCTTTCAGAGGCAGTGAAAGTTCTTCAACATATTTGAATTTCAATTTGATGTTCAGAATCTATCTTTTGATAGGATTTACTTCATTTAAATTTCCTTAAACACGTTTAAGCTCCAGCTTCTTTATATACATGATGAATCCCACTTTTATTCAAATTTCTAATCCTTCTTAAATTCAAACTTGCTCCACTAGATAAGATTGACTTTGAATCTGATTTGAACTTGAATTTAACACTAAAAATCTTTTAAAAATGTAGGCAAATCTTCTAGGATAATTACGGAATCTTTTTTGAATCTTCTTTCACATTTTTCTTTAATATTTTTCATAAAAATTCACGTTAGTTTTTTTGGATAATTATGAATAAATTATGCCAATTCAAAAAACCTAACAAAAGAAACAAAAGAAAATATACCTAATTGGGAATTTTTATTCTAATCGAAAATGAGGAAATTGTCGTTTTCGGCCATCTAAAAAGACAAAATTTAAAACTGGGAAGACTAATGACTTTGGATTTTTTTTTTGTCCACAAAGCATATGCTAGTGGATTTTGCCTTGTTTCAACCTAAAAAGACAATACGCTAGCAAAAAAGTGTAGTGAAAGATATATAGGATGAGGTTTTAGGTAGGTCCATGCTTTGCACCATTTATAGGACTGATAAGTGTTCCGTATGTATGATTAGAATTAATTTTTTTAGTTCAAAATATTATAGTATGTGAGAGTTTCATAATGCAACAATTTTTTGTTTTTTATTGTAGCATGTGAGAGCTTTACACTATAGTAACTTTTTTATTTTTTACTGTAACATATGAGAGCTTTATACTATTTGATAACTAAAAAGTTGGTTCTAATAATGTTTAGTAAACATCCTATGGACCTTTGAAAAAAAAAAAAAGAATTGGTGAATTTTGTGGAACTCTCATTTATTTATGAAAATATTTATTCATTTATTTATTTATATTCACGTTAAAAGAGACAGACAGGATAGTGGGAAAGAAAGCTTATAATTTAAAAAAAAAAACAAAACAAAACAAAGAAAAAACCTCACCTAATCAGATACAGAGATGATTAGGTTTCTTAACATACTAATTATAAATTATGGCTTATTCTTTTGAGTCCTTTCACGAAAATGGGGAAGTAGCTGATATGAATGGAAACTTTGGTACAATGTGAGTGAATTCAAAGACCACTCATTATGAGCCAACAGCACATCTAAGTTGCTTCTCGATGCGAGGGCATAAGGGATTCAGTAGCCATTATCAAAGCACTAAACATTGCTTTAGTTTTAGGCCTTAATAAGAAGAAAAACCCATAAAAAATAGATAAATAAAATTAACCCCCCAACGTCATGACAGGGTGGGACTGATGTCATCATAAACCCCACAAACAAAGGAGGGTCTTTCTCGTGGGCAATGCTAGATAGTGGTGCTGCAGCTATCATCAAATGTTTGAATTAGTGCATGCTATTTAAAAAAAAAATTAAAATTTTTAAAAATACATCCACAATAAGGTGTCTCCATTGTACATGTATTATTAATTGTATAAAAAAACAAGCTATACCCCAAAAAAAATTAATAAAGTGAATAGATATATTTAGAAAAGAATGGGGGACCAATTAATATAGCCATGCGTGTGACCACAAAAGGATCCCCAAAGAAAAATATTAACACCTTTGGCTTTTCACGGAGTCTCTAGTACTATATATATGTGCATGCCCCAAGCTACATAGACGAGAAATTTACACATAGGGGAAAAAATATTACACTAAAAAAATAAAAAAGCACTCTTATTTATTTGTGAGGTTAAAACTTTACTACTTATAAAATAATGTTTTTATCTAAAAAGGACGTTATATACAAAAACATGGCTCATCTTTTATAAACGGTGGAGTTTTAGCCTAACCGGGATGAAAAACATTTTTTTATAGTGAAAAGATGAGAGAGAGAGAGAGAGAGAGAGCGTTTCTTATTAGATTATTCACATGCTCAAGCTAAATAGTATTAGTGCAGCATAGAGAAGGAAAGTAGTGCCTAGTGACTGACCTAATGTGGTAAAAAAGAAGACAACCGTACTAAAGATGTAGGAAAGGAGAATCGACAGAAGGAGACA
This sequence comes from Artocarpus hirsutus, assembly GCA_946598075.1. NCBI lineage: Eukaryota > Viridiplantae > Streptophyta > Magnoliopsida > Rosales > Moraceae > Artocarpus > Artocarpus hirsutus. Next base: position 29,861 of record CAMOHE010043154.1, read on the forward strand.
TTGGGAATGAGCTTGTTTGTACTTAATTGATTCCCCATTCTAAAACACAAATTTTGAAGTTGTTTGTTGAAAAGAAAAGAAGACTCTCAAATCTCAAATTAGGTAATAAAGACAATATAAAAAAATCTCAGGCTATGTTAAAAAGGGTAATTAAGACAAAAAAAAAAAAAGGTTTTATGTGGATTGTTTCTCTTTAATTCTCTCTCTCTTCTAGGGGCCTCTATTATAAACAATTATGGTGTTGAAAAGGGAGAATAAAAAGGTGAGTAGGGTTAATGATTTTGGCTTTACTTTTTGTAAGCCATGCTGCTTTTGTTTTTTAACTGTTTAATTACTCAGATGTTGGCAGTCAAGGGGAGCTTAAGCCAGAATGCTTTTGTCTTTCCATTTGACATGAAACTATCGTAACTAAGTAAGTAAGTAAAGAAAAATAATAATAATTTAGAAAAAAAAAAAAAAACGATATGAAACCTCTTTCGGCCCAAGCATCAAGCCAATAGGGGCAGAAGTACTACAGCTCCTGGTTTAACCATCAGGAAACAGCCATGACAAAGAATATTGAGCGCCTGGAATACCGTGCCGTTTTTCGAGTGTTGGAAACATCCATTATTCCTCGGTGCTGTGGCCCTTTTCTAAGTTTCAATGGCCAAATCTAGTGTCGTGACACTTACACATATACGTGTACATATACATATACATATACATACACGTACACATATATACACACATACGTTCATACTAGAGTAACCCTATATATGTCTTAGAGTAATTCTAATTAATGTTGTTATTTAATATGATGGCACACGCTATGTTTTACGTGAATCTCTTCTTAATTAGCTGACATGCGATTTTCTATCTTGATTTTAGCTGTTTTTTTTTATGACTAGTTAAATTTATAAAAATTATGTGAATCTCTACATTATTTAGTTAGCAAAATTTGTTGAAAAAATTTTCAAAGCTGGGAGAGGTAATGCAGAAAATTTATACATATTTTGTATCTCACTTATTAGGAACCACAAAACAAGCTTATGCTACACAATTTCGTGACATACGTGAGAGTCTACAAAACCACCGGCTTTCCTTGAATAAACGAAAACGATTTTTTTTTTTAGATAACTAATGTAATTAGATTTCAATACTCTTGACAGAAATGAAGAATATTCAAAGAAGGAATTAGTAGCAAAAATAAAATTAAGAAAAGAATAAAAACTTTTTGCCAAGAAAAGGTCCAAGGAGAACCTTTTCTTTCCTTTGTCTTTTCAACTTTTTTACAGGCTTGGACGGCGTTTATATAGTTCAAACATGGGCTTTAAAAGGGCTCCAAAAATCTCGAACTTTGGATAGCAATGAGTACAGATTGCTTAGAGTACAAGGCTTATAATGGATAATTATTTTTTTCCTTAATGCATAATGGTTAATTATTTGGTTTCGCAACGTGTGAGAAATTCCCATTTCCAAAACAAATAGTAAAACGAAGGTTCATCAATAGACAAACAAAAGAGCCTTAATTTCACTGCAATAAGTATTATAGCTCCAGGTCATGTGCATGCCACACACACTCTCTCTCTCTCTCTCTTTCTCTCTCTCTAGTCGTGAACAAGAAGCATAGCAACGTACATGAGTGGAATCATAAATTCATGTAAATCTGACAAAATCCCATTTTCTAATTTTCCTTTTCCATTTCTGAACATAGCTAGCCTGACCTAATTCTTCACAATCAAATCAATTGTAAGCATATATGTACGCCTATATATTTCTTTTCCAATATGCATGGTCCATACATAATTAATAACCCATGATCAAAATAAATGTAGCCACTATGTATGTATATGTATAGATATATACATACACAATATATAATACCAACTGAAACCAAGAAAAACTTACGAGGAGAACGGAGAACCTATCCATAGAGAGAGAGAGAGACAGAGAGAGAAAGAAGTGGGATGGAGTGTGTTCCAAGACACAATGATTACATGGTCTTGGGGAAGCAGAAAGGGTGGCGTGGAAATAGCCAAGAGTATGGAAGAACGTGGGGGCTTGACCGAGGTAGAAAGGAAAGGCCGAAAACATTAACCCAAAAAAATATAAAATTTATATTTGTTGATGAAAATACATAAAAATAATAAAATAAAATAAAACAAAATAGTAAAATATAGCAAAAGGAAAAGAGTTTAGCCAAGCCTTTTATCATGATGATACTCTCAGCCTTTTTGGTCTTTGGTCGGTCGACAATCTGTGTGTTGTGTGTTCACCCTGCTCCTGCTTCTGTTTCCCATCCCCTCTCTAGCCATATAATAGATCTCTTTCTCTCTCTAACTGCACTAACAGAGTGTAATTATATGCTTTGGACCAATCACAAAGCAACAAACAAACGTTTTTTAATTTCATACACAACAATTAATATTCACATTTGGGTATCTCTCAACTCTCAACTTTTTAATTAAATTTATGAACTTTTGTGAATTAATATTTAAAAAAATAAAATAAATATTGTTAAAACAAAACAAAAGTATATCCCCGGCCCACATACTGAAAGCTACAGGGACGGATTAGAGGAAGAGAATGCCGTAAGAAGAAAGAAAAGGAAAGACTAGTAGTAGTACTCAACAGACTATAAATTTAGAGTGGTGGAAAGGGTGCAGATCATCCATCAGAAGAGAAAAAGAGAGGAAGAAAAAAACAAAGGGAAACCAAATTAAAAGATACCAACAAAGCACCAAGGAAAAGGAAACCTTAGTTGAAAAAATTTACAACCAAAAAAAAAAAAAAAGAAATTGGAACCCCAAAGGAGATAAAAGGGTGGTCAGCAAGCGCGCACACACACCCCCACAAAGGCCGAAGAAAAAAATACCAAAGTGAAAGAGATTTTAAGAGAAAGAAGAAAAGAAGAAAAGAAAAAGATCATCAAGTCCTATATATATTGCTCATCTTCTTGGCGTTTTCTCTTATCATCCAACAGTTCACAATCACAATCCAAAGAGTACCAAACCATCCATCGTCTTATCAAACCGAGGTTTGTCTTTGCCCTATACATATATATATACATATAAATATAATTTTCATATTAATTTCTAGCGTTAAATCTTCCTATCTTTCTCACAAACTACCTTATATTATACCATTTTTCCTATATATCTATATTCTTTTTCCTATAAACGAAGTGCCCTTTTCCTTGAATTTGCCCTTTTCATATTCATTAGCAAGCAGCGACCTAATCAATTTATATTTGTACATATTGTTTTCCTCTATATATCTATATGTACATATATATAGAACTATAGTTGTCCGATCTTGACAAGATCAAACAAGATGATGTGTGGGAAGAAAGAAGATCAAGCTGCAGAGTGTTCACACACCATCCAAAACATACAAAGCTTCCAAGAACAATTCCTTCTTCATCAACACAACCAACAGATTCATCAGCAGCATCAACAACAGGGATTAATTTTCCCATCAGAAGTCTCTCCAATCTTGCAGCCGCCGCCATGGTCTCTCCCTCCGGTCCACGCCTTCAACCCCGCCCACTTCGGCCCACACCCGGCCCGAGACCACGACCCATTTCTCGTCCCTCCCCCACCATCCCCATACTCCGCTTTGTTCAACAGAAGATCGGCCACCACTCCTCTGCAGTTCACTTACGATCATCATAATCATCATGGGCCGTCGTCGGACCATCTGAGGATCTTGTCCGATGCTATTGGGCCGGCGGTTCAGCCCGGCTCGGTTGGGCCCTTTGGGCTCCAAGCCGAGCTGGGGAAGATGACTGCGCAAGAGATCATGGACGCCAAGGCTCTTGCGGCTTCAAAGAGCCACAGTGAGGCCGAGAGGAGGAGGAGAGAGAGAATCAATAACCATCTTGCCAAGTTGCGAAGTTTGTTGCCAAGCACCACCAAAGTAAGTGTATTATAACAAAATTAAAAAATAATAATAATAATAAAAGAAATACTAATTATAAATATATTATCACGCGTACAACATGTCGTATTTTTACCACTTTTCTTTTTTTTTTCCTAATCAAAGATCTTTGTAGATCTTTCCAAGATTCTATTGGGTAATATTGTCGAGTCTTATAATTATGATCGTGATAATATATAAATATATATATATATATATATATATATACGCCTTCTTTCTAAATCTAAACCTACCAGTATTATTAGGTTTTGTGTATATACGATCTTTGTTTTTTTTGTCTTCGTTTTCCTTTTTTTTTAAGACATGAAAGAGCTAGCTTTCTAATGATCTCTCTTTTTTGTTTGTTTGTTTGTTTTTCTTTTGGGTTTCTTATAATTCTCTTTTCTTCTCAATGAGTCGTTTGCTAGTTCCGAGAAGAAGGAAAAAAAAACAAAAAATGAAGAAAAAAAGAATAAGGCGTTGATGTCGCTCGGTTGATACGATAAAGAGGAACCAAGGAGCAGTTGAAAAGCTTCTCATGGAAATTTCTTGCCGGATACCAGCCAACCCATACACATCTTAGACTAGAAATTTCGAAAAAAAAAAAAGTTGTTAGACAAACTAACATGATTGTCAGTCATTTTTAACATATTCCCTTTCTCCTTCGAAAATCCAACCATAAAAAAGAGAGAAAAAAATCTTCTTTTTTGAGAATGATATGATCAAAGGCCAAAGCATAACGGATTTCAAACTGCAGCTTTGTCTCTTCTATCACGAACCACATACACATTATATACTTTCAAGTACCTTTTCTTCTCTTCTTTATTTAGATACTTTTTTTTAATCGTTTGAAAGGTTTTTTTTGTTTTTGAAGATTTTGTTTGAAAGAATTTTACTAACGCATGAATTTAGCCGTTAAGTCATATGTTGTTATCATAAACGCCAAGTAATATTGGACTCTTTCAGTCAATTTAAGTGCTATAATATGATTTTTTTTAACATTATAATTTGTAGACGGACAAAGCTTCGCTCCTCGCGGAGGTTATACAACACGTGAAGGAGCTGAAACGCCAAACATCTGTAATAGCCGAAACAAGTCCGGTCCCAACAGAGATGGATGAACTCACCGTCGACGACGCATCGGACGAGGAAGGCCGGTTCGTGATAAAGGCGTCCCTATGCTGTGAAGACCGGTCCGATCTCATCCCGGACCTTATCAAGACCTTGAAAGCCTTGCGCTTGAGAACACTCAAGGCCGAGATCACAACTCTAGGAGGACGTGTGAAGAACGTGTTGTTCATCACCGGAGACGAAGACGCGAGCAGCAGCGAAGATCAACAAGGTGATCATGATCATCATGATCATCAAAATCAAGAGGCGCAGTATTGTATAAGCTCTATACAGGAAGCTCTTAAGGCTGTGATAGAGAAGAAAGGTGGTGATCATCAGGATTCTTCTAATGGGAGTGTTAAGAGGCAAAGGACCACTAATAACATCAATATATATCCTTGAAAACGTCAAATTAACAACAAGTACAACACATGATGATGATCAAGTCTTTTTTTTTTTTTTCTCTTTGCTATTATCATCATGTTCTTGTTTCCCTCTTTATTTCTATATTTCTTGTGGGTGTGGCTTTTTTCTTTTTTCTTTTTTCTTTTTTCTTTTTTTGGTTGGCGTGGATTTTATGTTATGTAATATTTTCCACCAGTGAAACTTATAGGTAATGATGTGTGGTGTTTTTTGTGTACTTGCGTTTCTCCAAAACTATATATACATATATACATATATATATGTGTATGAAACTGAGGGCTGATCAGAAACACAGATGGGGTTTGTTATAAGGAAGGGAAAGAATACAAGGGAAGGATCTTTTTCGTGGGGAGAGAAACCTTATATAAAGCCCGAAGACGGAAAACTTTTGGCCTTAACATATTTATTACATTGAAGAGTTTCCAAGACTTGGGTTAATAATAATATTGCGTTTTTTGTTTTCTAGTGAGTGTTTTTCTCATCTTTCTCTTTCTTTGTTCAGATTGTACTTACTACTTAGCGGTGGAATTATAGTCATTCCTGAGAATGGTGACGACCTAGTTATCATCATTTTTTTTCCCTTTAACTCGTACATTTTCATAGTCCCACTGGCTAACATCACACCTTTCTTTTGCTTGTAACGTCCGCACGTTGAAGTCATTTTTCTTCTTGGTTTTTCCAAGCTTTGGTTTTCAGAGAAGAGAAACAGAACCCTCGAAAAAAGGTGGACATTTTTCAGCTTCACTTACGTATATGAATGTGATTGACGTCTGATTTATAAAACGACAACTGTTACATGATATACGTAATAATTAATTCTGTGTGTTTGAACAGTTGGTGTTAATTCCTTTCCCCGGGTTCTTCAATTCTTTTAAGGTATTGGGATATTATTATGGCTCGTAGAATACATATATATAATGAATAAATTATTGCTTGTCAAGTTTTTTTTTTTTTTTGGTTTTTGTTTTTTTGATTTGTTAGAAAAGTTATTGCTTGTTAAGTTGTCGAATGGGAAATCAAAACCATATTTTTTTGTTTAACATTGCACGCATGCGCCTACATATTCGTCTTAGTACTCTTTTATTATCATTATTTTGGGCAGAAATGTTTATCGTATAGCACTTGAAATATGCGAAATCTAAATATGTAGGCGTACATATCACGTTATTAATTTGTATATTGATTTGAGAACATATCATGTTAAGAAACATATTTTTGGTAGCAGATTTATAAGATGTTTGGGAAAAATGATTAAAACTAAAACTGTAGTATGTAAGAGTTTTACACTGTCGTTTACTTTTTTCTGATCACTGTAACATATGAGAGCTTTACATTATAGTAACAAAAAATTTTGGTTAGAATTAATTTTACCAGACATTCCATTGTTATGTGCATATCTATGTACTATGATATCTCTCTTTTTTTCACGTTGATGGATTTCCATATATCTTTCTAGAAATATTGAAGAAATATATATTTTATATTGTTTGCAGAATTGCAGATGCAACATATATTATAAAGAAATATTTTATCAGACACTCCATTGTTATGTGCATATCTATGTACTATGATATCTCTCTTTTTTTCACGTTGATGGATTTCCATATATATTTCTAGAAATATTGAAGAAATATATATTTTATATTGTTTGCAGAATTGCAGATGCAACATATATTATAAAGATTCTTGATAAACTTATTAGTTCTTTAAATTATCGATTATGCGTATGACTAGCAATTGATTTGAAACAAAAATATGGGTAAAGGATTTTTTTTCACTTCTTTTTTAATAAATAAGGGGCCAGGTGCGTCATTCATTTGGTATTCTTATATCTCACAACTATGAAGAGTACACTTCCTGTTTTTGTCATGCATTTTCCAACGGATTATTATTATTATTATTATTATTATTATTATTATTATTTTGCAAGGCCAACTATTGCGGACTTTAAAGAACTTCATTTGAAATTTAGTAACCCTTTTTTTTAAGGAAATTGAAATTTAGTATTAGTACCCAAAAAAAAGTACTAATAGTACTCTCTCTCCTTTCTTTCTTTCTGTCTTAAAAGGAAACCACAGGATATTGCTCTTTCCAATCCTATTGAAGACGAAATCAGCATTACTAAAGACTAAACCCAACTGAATCAGCCCACATTTACTTTTATTTTTATGTTAAAGGGTAAATATAATTAATTTTAGGGTAAATTTTACAACTTCCCATCGAATATCACTTGTGTTAATATGCTTCCGAATTCTAAAACATATATATTATGCCACTAAACTATAATATTTCTCCAAATTCACCTCTTAGAACTTTAAAACATATTTTTTTTTGTATAGAATTACTAAATTTTTGTTTGATTTAATATTAGATATGATACTTAGACGTTAATATGAACGTCATTTTTACTTTAAATGAACTAATTGGGCACCAAATTCTTGTATATTTTGGCTTTAGAGTACCTTCTCAAAAGCGAGAAAAAAAGAGAAGAAAAGTGAAGAACATACTATAATTCAAGTTGGTTCTTTAAGGGTCTTTGAGCTAATGAATTTATCTTTTTAATGAGCATATGAAGTATTACTTTGTCCAAAAAACATGTTTCAAATTTCTGAGGGTGAATATACAATAATATTATAGTTTAGGTGGTGCAATAGTACGTTTTAAAGTTTCAAAGGTATTTTGATACAAATGACATAGTTCAAGGGGAATTCATAAAATTTGTCTTTAATTTTAAGGATAGAGTTTTGTTTACCTAAATAATTTTGAATCCATAAGAAATATTGCCCTTTAAGTAAGAAAAAAACCCTAACTAACCTGCTTGTGTTAAGCGATGTAGGTCAATCAATTTTAAGTTAATCATGCAAAAGAGAAACGCTCTGACCATGATTAACTCTCAATTAGGGGTGGTGGAGGATGGGGTGGGACAACCATTGTGCCAACCACTACAACAATTTGTACATTAAAGGACATGTAATAAACATTGGTTTACTAAAACTATCATCTAATATTCAAAAAATGCTACGCAGAGATTCCCATATTTCAGAAATCTACGTGCATATATTAGACGGTTTTTTGAAAAGATGACGGTTTTTTAAAAACTATTCTCTATCAAAAAATTTTAAAAAATAGAATGAGTGTACTTTTTTCTGCTTATTTGTTTTCTAAAAAATGTTCAAAATTTTCTATTCCTTCTACAACTTTAAGCTACTTTTTTCCATCGGTCTACCTTGTTTATTTGCAAACTTTATATTTTTCTCACAACTTCCTATTCTCTCTCTAAAATACCTCTTTTTTACTTATCTCTCATCTCCTAACTCTCTCTCTCTAACTATACCCCCTTAAAACTCGAAGTGTTTTTTTCCTAATTTTTTTTATCTTTTTCACAATTTTTTTTTCAACCTCTACCACTATTATTGCTGCTACCATCAAGACCACCACGACCATACCTATGGGCCATCATCCCTTGCCACCATGTTTGTCACCTCTATTGATCATGATCTTATTGTGATAAATTTTTTCTAATTCCTTCATGTTTTACTTTTAGAATCTATTTGTCTTTTTTATTAAACTTGCTATCATTTCAAAGTATTGTTTTTTAGTTAGATTTTGTAGATAAAACTTTTTTTATAGTATTTGTGTTATATATTGGTTACCAATAAGAAGAAGAATTTATAAAAATTTATTAAAAAATCATTGGTTGTCTTATTCGATGAAATATGAATCATTTTTGTCTACTTTGAGAATAATATTCGAAGAAATTTTTATTTTAGCAAGGTAATTTTTTGGGATAAAAGGATTTTTTTTTTAATTTTTATAGACTTTTGACAAAAATCATCATGAAATATGGTGTAACTGTTGTCTAATATATCCTTTCTAGATTCATCATGAAATATGGTATAACTGTTGTCTAATATATCCTTTCTAAATTCAAAAATTTCATATATCTATTAGACGACAGTTGAAAAACGTCGTTGTATATATTTGACATACTATGACTCTTGAGACGACAACAGCTTGTCAAATCTCGTCGTAACTCTTGACAACGGTTAAAAACCGTCTCGTATTTCCTCTTTGTAGTAAGCAAACACAATATGTGACGGAGAAAATATCAACTTCCATACACATTTTCCAGTTTAAAGAGGCAGGCATGGCGACTTTTTCTCATTAAGAATCCAGCGCGCCCCAATTACTTTATTGATCTCTATATAATATATATGGGACATAGATTTATAAGAAATTTTTATGGACCATGAAATAAATCAAAGTGTTGAAGTAAGTTCATAGGATAATGATTACTAACTAAAAGTCTTATATTAATCCTTGTTTTTACTAATAATCTTCATTTTGTTTTTACTTTATGGATTAGAGTCAGGTGTAGATTTACCATTAGGCTATGCCTGTAACCTATTTTTTATTTCTAATTCCTCTAAATATATAAACTTTAGCATTACTCTCCATTTTCTATTTTTGTTTTTAAATTTTACAATAAAAAAACAAGTCATTAAAAAATTGAAGTAAGATGATATATAACTAACAGTTAAAAAAAAAAAGGGTGTAATTGAAACTTTTAAACATTTTGCATAAAGTTGAAATTAAAAATGTTACGAGGAAAAACTATAAGGAAAAAGAAGGCAAAAAATGGAACCACTTGGGGATTCTCCTCTATGACCGAATTTTGGGCCTATCAAACACTAATTTGACTTGAGTCTCTTACTTCAATTTAGAATTGCAATCCCAATAGACATACCAAACAACCCGCTCCTATTTACTTAAATCAGCTTAGACCAAAAAGTATAATTAACCTCTTGCAGAGAAATGGTTCCAGGAATAAATTTGTCAGTTCAAAAACTTTTATGATTTTTTTCTTTTAATTTTTTTTTTTTGCCAAACTAAGAAGATTTTAACACACGAATCCTGTTCCTTGTATAATATGAAGGGATATTTTCATAAATATCATTTTTTTGAAATTTACTTTTTATAAAATTCACACATTTTTAAGTGTGGCATAACTTAAACATAATGTGAGTGATAACATAGTACAACTTTTTAAGTTGACATAAATGAAAGCATTTTTTAAAAAGTGTGATATGGCATTTAATTTTCTCTAATATAAATACACATACGATCTCATTCTATTTGAAAAGGATTATTTACCTTTTATTACCATATGTTATAAGTATATTAAAATTGGATGCCTTCGATTTTTTATCTAATCGAGTGTATACTTCAAATTAAATTTAATACATAACTTTATACCTTTTTCAAGTCAATATTCAATTTTGACATAAAAATTACTCAAAATGCCCTCTAATAGAAAAATAAAAAAAGTTTGAAAACTTAAAAAAAAACTTTAAACTAAAGAGTTTTAAGTCTAGCATACTTTCAAGAATAGGTTATTTGTGTGTTTTTGTTTTTGTTTTGTTCTTATTTTTGAAAGTTTTAATTTTTTTCTTTTACTTAAATTGATTTAGTCATTTTAAAGGTCAACATCATTTATTGATCAAAGTAAGATATAGATTTATGTATTAAATCTAATTTAAAGATATACATTTAATGAAATAAAAAACCAAAAATATAATTTTTTTAATAAACTTAAAATGGAAAGAGTAAAAAATAAATATCCTATTAAAAAATGCCGTGACTCATAAATGTTATAATGGGCCACCTCATTTGGTTACCCATGCATGTCAAATCTTGATGGCCCCATGTCACATTTGATTTTTTTTTTCGGCTATTTTAATATGAAAACGAAAAAAATGGAAAAATACAACTTGATTGTTATTACATTCAACAAATTATCACTTCCTACAGAAAAAAGAAACAAAAATTTCTCCTACTCCATTACAGATTTTTTTATTAGAAATACTTTCAAGGAAACAAGGATTGTACATTTCCAATCAACCAAAATTAGTGAAAACTCGAAATCCTGATCATTGCAACGACTAAATCTGAATTGGTAGAGTTGTTAAAAAAAATTAAATTAACATCATGTGCCTAGCAAGAGACATGAATAGAAGAACAAAATTGCACGCCAGTACGGACACCAAGGTCTAGCCATGAAGGCGCACTAGAGAGTACTTGATGCACTCACTTTTTTATTGATACAGAACCTGTCGGCTCCATTATTCCTCGCAGTATTTGAGCCTTCTCAAACCTATTAACGAACAATTGCTAGTGGTACAATGCTAACTAACAATTGTGACAATGTTACTTTAGTTTGTATGTAGTTTTTGAGGTAAAGAAAACTTTGTTGGGCATAATTCTGCAGTCCAAACATATGCCACATTATTTTAGCACCAAAAAAAAATATACGCCACATAATTTGTTTTCAAAAGGAAACCTTCAATTTCATATATGAATAATAATTTCTATGTATTCACTTAAGGCACACAATTATATACACATAACTTGTGTCATTCTCAATAATGTTGTTTAAAATAACCGAAAAATTAAAACCGACCAAAGAAATTGGTTCCAAGTCAAAAATTGACACTGTTTCCACCCATATAAATTTAACGATTGATTATCAAAAAAGTTTTTCTCCTCAATCAGAAACTGACTGACCGAGTTTTTTATTAAAATTATATTTATATACATATATTTATATATTTATATATTGAAATTATGATTTATATAATATAAATGTTGAATATATTGCTGTTATAACTTATTAAAGTGTTTGGCAATATTGGTTAAAAACATAGTTGTGGTTATCAAATAGTTTAAGCTCTTACATGCTACAGTAAAAGGCAAAAAATTATTACAGTGTAAAGCTTTCATATACTATAGTGTTTTGAACCACAACTATGGTTCTAATCACACTTCCCAAACATCTTATATATAATTATAAAATTGGATTTTACGTTTTTCTAGATTCTAATACATTAAATTTTGAGTTAAAAAAAGACTACGTTGTTGCTTTTTAAATATTTAGTTACTACCTGTATTATGGCTGGTTCTCTATCTAAATCTGACCGCTATAAATCAACCAACATTAGTCAAAAACTGACCAAAGCTCCCTTATAGCCGATTGATGCTTGGCTCGTCTTTCTCAAAATCGACCACCATCGGTTGGAAACCAACTGACTCAAAACCAAAAAAAAAAAAAAAAAAAATTGACTGCCAAACACTCTAAACTCTCAGTAGAAATTTAAGGAGCTTCTAGATTTAGATTAGTTGCACATAAATGTTACAACTAACGTCATGTTTGGTAGCTTGTATAGTAGTATATTGTATTTTGTTGCATTGTGTTGTATTATTATAATGCAATATGGTGTTTGGTGTTATGACATATTATATAAAGGGTTAAAATATAATTTTTAAAATATTAAGGGATCAAAGTGTAATTTTTCAATTATTGAAATCATAAATTTTTAGTATTAAAAAAACCTAGGGATCAAAATGTAATTATTAGAAAATATAAATTTATATTGTTACCTCTCAATTTTTAAAGGGATATCTCCTTTTTTATATGCTTTATTTGAGGTTTATTAAAAAATTATACATTCATTTTTTATCTTGTCAAAGTTATACCTTCAAATCCAATTTGGTTTTGGCCATATAATACAAACTGTAAGTGAAAAGTTTTGGAGAAAAAGTTAATCAAACCAATTTGTAAGTGAACATTCCAGTTGTTTATCATTTTTTTGATCCATAATTTTCTTTAATCCAATTTTTCACAAGTCACAACCATATTATTAACCCTAAACACTTTACGTGGTGTGACATGATAACCAAACAAGTGGCACATGTACAACACGTGGGAAGAATGACTCGATGAGAAAGAAAACATATCAAATGAAAAAGAAACTGATATAAGATAAAATGTCAAAATTTCCTTGAGAATTTTGCCATTTTGGTATCGTCTCAGAATGTGCCTTGAATTATGTTGGGGTCTGGTAGATCTCTAGGGTTTGACATGTCAAGGTTACACACATTGCCATGCATAAGCTTCCAATTTGTTAGTGATATCTTTGACGTGGACACTTGATAAGTTCATACAAAGTGATTTCAATAGGACCTCCAATGAAATATTAAGGACAACAATGCTCAAAATTAATCGAAAAAAGTGACTTCTTGAAACCACTCCATTACCAATTAGCTACGAGATCAAGAGAATGCAAAATACAACAATGAATGAACTAACTAAGCAGAGATGGTCGGAGGAGTAGTCAACAGTTGATAGAAATGTTGAACTAGGTGCCCTAAGAATTAAATAATGTAATTGTTTTTAAGATATTTAATCAATAAAGAGTTTAATATTTATTTCATATATCAAATATGTCATCTTTATATTTATTTATGTTGAATGTATGATAAGCAAACAAAAGTCTGAAATTGTCAATTTAAACCATTAAGATCCTGCATATGATAGATAAATTATGCAGAAGACATGATCTTAAAGGTAATAATCAAAATATAAAAAGTCCGCAATCTAGGGAATAAAGTTGGGCACTTTATTTATGTTAAGATTGTTATGTTATCTATATCCCTAATGTAAGATAGCTTATCTTAGTCATCGAAGTTGGGCTCTATGAGTAGAGACATTGGTATATTGTCATTAGTGATAATATATTGGATCGGGACTAAAGATAAATTGATTTGATTAATAATTCTATTTGAATAAATCAATTCACTTTAGACAATTGTATGCATTACATCTTAATCGTAAAATAAATCAATTGATCTATATTCTTAACTTGTGTCATTTGATGCATCAAAGGATGATATTTTGAATTATATATAGGTACTATACCAGTACGTTGAAGACATAACTCTTGAATAATGTAGACTTGTTACTATAGATATGGAATCCATAGTTCTTTTATAGAGTTAATGATATTCTATCATAAGTATTATCTTATAACTGAAAAATAAAGCGCTCAATCATTTGGATACATATGTGTAACCAAGCAGTATATTATTTCGTATTGGTTATAAATAGTAAGTTTTTTAACAGTGAGATTATGGAACACAAGATAAATGTAATCGGGAAAGTAAAATGAAATTTATTCATTAGTCAATTATGAATATCCTTTGTTGATGTTACTCATTATGATATATCACAACCGTTTAGCTTATTAAAGTTTTGTAATTTATATATAGTTCAAGAGTGCAGCTTCAAGTTTTTAGTAGAATAGCTTTAGTGTTAATCTTAAATTGTACATAGCAAGGATATATCATTTTACACTTATAGAAGCTTGATCTATATATGTCCATCGGGTCCCCTTTGTTAGCTCAAATATTTTCCTGTAACGATACATCATGATTTTTCAACATATTCATAACTTATGTTAATTCTTAAGATTGGCTTAAATTTAATTAATTGGATTTAATAACTCATGTTTAGTTTATTGGTTGAATTAATTTTGTAAATTAATTCAAGCTAAATACGTTAAATTATTTGAAATATATTTGGATATAAGATTATCTGTATATAACTATTTTAATCAGATAATTTCTATATTGGGTTATTTAAATTAAACTGAGACCTATGAAAGATACCTAGATCAAAATTATCCAATCAGGTTAAATAGGTAGATAGGATAACTCTCTACAACTAGAAAACACGTGGCAGGGGTTGCCACATTAGCCCAGTTAATCGAACATAGTGTAGGTTGATCGACCGCCCTTGTTAAGTCAACCATCCATGTGTTACTCATTTTTTACTTGAGAAGTTGATCTAGATTTGAATTTTAAAGTCTAATCTGATAAGAATGAGTCTCAATCCATCACTATAAATAGGGAACGTTTTCCTATGGTTTTATATCATAAGTTGAGTCACTTGAGAAGTTTAGAGTGAGATTTGTATAGAGAGAAATTCTGTCACTCAAAAGAATTGTTGTTCAACATCTAAAACAAATTCTTAATGTTCTCTTGTGATTGTAGGGAGTAGTTATCGAGAGAGAATTGATTGATGTGTATAGTTCGGTCATAGAAAAGAGAATAGCAAATAAGACTAGTTGGTTAAGGCTCTTTCAATCGCCATTCATAATAGTTCTATCATCCAAATTTTCTCTCAAAAGTTTGTTTTCGATTTCACAAGGTATGAAAAGATCTTTTATTAATTTATCGTATATATCATATCCAACTCATTTATTCGAAAAAGAGTCTATTTATAAAAAAATTTAAAAACCTACTATGTACTCCTTTTCTAATAGGTTATTGGTTCAGAGAATAAAGACAAAGTTGGCTCCATGAGGGCTGGAAGCAAAGCTACCTCCAAGACAAATTTGGTGTACATGGCGAAGAAAAGAGGGTTTAGTTATAGTGGTTGAAATTAATGTGAAAATATTAGGATCCTTTCCAATTTCCGAAGGCATGCTCTGGAAGTGAACACAGGTCATCTCCAGCTTTAGGTTTGGATTAAAGAAAACTAAAGCCGAGGATTTATAGGCTTCTAAATGTTGTGAGAGGCTTTGATAGAATACCTAAGTATTTTGGGAAACACTCTTGTGAAACTCGAAAAAGGTTGAAGGGCTCTTAAAGGAGTGTCCTGATCTCCATGAGCGGAGACTCGAAGGATGTCTCCAAAAAATTCTAAGTTTGAAGATCTCAAACTTGGAAAAAGAAGAAGGCTTTTAGAACTTCTTAAGAGCAAAAATGACACAAAATTAATAGGTATGTGCCTTTCAAAATTCCCTATTTAAATACTAAAGATAGGGGGTATTTCTAGGAGAAATTCGTGAGCTTTGGTGTTTGCTTTGATACTTACATGATTGTGCTTTGAGAAAGCATGCAGCACTCTATTCCCTTCAAAGTAAATGTGTCAAGGACTTTCTTATTTGAATTTTGCATGGGTTGATAGTAATGGTATGCAATTAAGGGAATTGTGGATTTGATGTTAATTCTTAGACTCTCCTTTAGATCTGATGCTCCTAAGGAAGTTTGACTAGGCTTGTCTCTCTATATTCGGAGGCCCGATATGGGCGAGACCTTTTTCGGTACAAGATCTGGCTATTTTTGTTGAGCATGAGATGCCTAATATTAGATCAAAACATCTTTGAAAACGCGCAAGCAAAGTGCTCATGAAGTCGTACATATAGCACCTCTGGCAGTAGATCTTACTACTTCAAACAAAAGTTCTTTCAACAAGGAGGGCTCTCTAAAAGGCATGGTCCTAGAGGCGTACATTGGGCGCTCTTGGAGACACGCCTATTGCTCAATGAGCGGAATTTCTCAACCAATATTTCTATGGAAAGGATTTTTAGGCTGGGGTTTTGATTTCTTAGGCTATTCTAAGGCAACATAAAGGCTTTTTGGCTATTTTTAAGGCAAAAAAATAAAAGAAAGGATTTTTGGGGACGCTTTTCTCCATCGCCTATTTATTCTAGCTCAATTAATTCTAAAATCCCCCAAGTAGGATTTAAAATCGAATTGAGCTAGAAAAAATGAGCCCTTTTTGACTACTCATAGCCCATCAAACCACTATCCATGTGAATTCTCCAAGCATGATTTGGGTCCATAGAATGAGCCTGTTTGGTGCTACAAGGTGAGAACGACCTTTGAAGGGTTTCTGTACGAAATGGACCATCAACAAATTGTAAAAAACGATATGTGCAGTTCTCAAACTATAACTTTGTGACTCTCTTGCTAATCTTGTCTAATAGACAAAAATAGCCATGTGCACAAGTGATTAGCAAAATAGTATTCTTGAACATTAATTGTCCTTTCATTATCTAAATTCCAACTATGTAATGATTTCATTTTTTTAAATAAAAATTATGTGATTGTCTTGAGTGAATAAATAACTTTATATTTGTGAGTTATGTTTTTAACATACCAAAAGGGGAGAATATTTATACCCCAATATGTTAGAGACATAATTTATAAAATATAAGAGCGTTATCTATAAATATGAAATTCACAGCTCTATTGTAAAAAGTCAATAATATATTTTTTAAAGTGTTATTCAAAACTTAGGTAATATTATATAATTATCGAAGTCATTTAGTAAGGGGAATAACTTAATAATTTTCTATTTATCAAGTTTAATAAGCAGAAATTGTTTGAGGTAACACAAGAGAGAGCTATAAGACTAAAATAATAAAAAAAGATAAAATAAGACTTGACCATAAGTCGATTATAGAAATTTTATCGGAAGTCACATATACAATGACATATGAATGAACTGAAATTTAGAGAACTTTTGTAATTGGTATAAAATTTAAGAGTTTTGTGTCAGACTTTTAGTGGAGTAGTCATAAAGTTGCATAATCAAGCAAGAATTAATTTGAGTTGATTAATTAATTTCAAAAGAAGTATATTCAGTTCTTAACTCTTAGTGGAATAGATTTGTGGTATTTTGAAAAAAGATACTTATAAAATATTCCTTTCAAAGATTAAAAGAAAAAACATGTAAAATGACCGTGTAAATAATATTTTTTATGTTTCAGATTTTTAGCAACCACAATGAAGAAAAAAATCACTTTTTTTTTTTTTTTTTTTGTTCCACGGAGGCCTTTTAACGACTGTTAGGTTATCTTGTTCTTCCATTCCTTCAAAATTAAGTTTTAAATAATAATAAATTTTATCACACCAAAACTGTTATATGATTATATTAACAAAAATTTGAAGAAAGATTCAAAACTTGTCACGTCAATCTTCTCCTCCAATGTCACGTTTTCGTAGTCATATGAGTTCCATGTTCTGAACAAAGAATAAGAGTTTTTAAATTAGGGTTCATTTGGTAACCTAACTGGAGCTAATAAAGTTTTGTTTAAGAAATTCATTGGAACTAATGGGGTGTTTAGAGGAGAAGTTTAAATCATCAGTTATACTATTGACAGTTCAAACCAATAGTTTGAACCATTGTTCCAAACACCCTATAAAAGTTTCAGCTGCTACAGTGATATAGTAAAAAGTAAAAGGTCACTACGACATAAAGTTCTTACATATAATAATTTTTAAATTCTAAGCACAAGTTCCAAAGTGCACAAGGGTGTTTGGGAGAGTGGTTTACACTATTAGTTTATGTTTGAGAACTATAGCATGTGAGAGCGTTACATTATTTATAGTTTAACCTATTGGTCTAAACTACTTTTTCAAATACCTTCCAAACACACTCTAAGTTTGAACAATTATAATGTAAAGCAAAGATTTATTATAGTATAAAGATATCACATGTGACAGTGTTTCTCAAAAGAATATTTTCAATTCTTAACATTTTTTTAATACAAAAGAGGAAAAATACCATTAATTTTAAGTGAAGCTAAACATGACTAAACTCTTAACCTATAATTAAAATGAAAAGACTTAACTAAATTGTCTTCGCTTGCTTGCGATTCTTAACTTGAAAGCTTGCAATTCTTAACTTGAAAGAAGGTGACAAATTATAATAATACTCTGTTAGCAAGAGAGAGAGATTCTCATCCGCTTGCCATGCCGGTTGTTTATTGGTCAATAATTATCCAAACAAAAGGTCTTCCAAGTCCCCAACCCTTAGTTTTATTAATCAATAATTTTTAAAAAATCTATATTATTCAATAATATCATCCTCATACTAAAATTAAAAATGATCAACTTCCCAAATGGATTAAAAATATCTCTTCAATAAATCGATATACAATAGGCAAGGGCAACGCCAAAATGCTCTATTCTCCTTGTTTCATTCTGCTCATTTTACCCTTACCTTTCTCATCAAAAAGCATGCGGCGAAACCGTTAATTGTTCGTCGTTTACACTCAAACAGGAGGGCATTTCCGTCAATAAAAGTTGGATGAATCCCCCGCAAGAAAATGTCTTGGTTTGATCTCGCGAAAGCGAAGTTATTGCCAAAACAATCAAGAGAAAGAAAAACGGTTCTTCTGCAAATCGATAGACAGAGAGAGAGATTGTGTCCTTCCTCTCGAAACCACCGACGACCCTTTTTCGAGTGTAATATGCTCTTTCTTGTAGTTTCAGCAACTGGGTAGAGGGAGAAAACAAGA
>CAMOHE010043154.1:49238-79869 GCA_946598075.1 Artocarpus hirsutus
TTTTTTTTTTCGGCTATTTTAATATGAAAACGAAAAAAATGGAAAAATACAACTTGATTGTTATTACATTCAACAAATTATTAATTTCTACAGAAAAAAAAAAAAAAGAAACAAAAATTTCTCCTACTCCATTACAGATTTTTTATTAGAAATACTTTCAGGGAAACAAGGATTGTACATTTCCAATCAACCAAAATTAGTGAAAACTCGAAATCCTGATCATTGCAACGACTAAATCTGAATTGGTAGAGTTGTTAAAAAAAATTAAATTAACATCATGTGCCTAGCAAGAGACATGAATAGAAGAACAAAATTGCACGCCAGTACGGACACCAAGGTCTAGCCATGAAGGCGCACTAGAGAGTACTTGATGCACTCACTTTTTTATTGATACAGAACCTGTCGGCTCCATTATTCCTCGCAGTATTTGAGCCTTCTCAAACCTATTAACGAACAATTGCTAGTGGTACAATGCTAACTAACAATTGCGACAATATTACTTTAGTTTGTATGTAGTTTTTGAGGTACAGAAAACTTTGTTGGGCATAATTCTGCAGTCCAAACTTATATATGCCACACCATTTTAGCACGAAAAAAATATATATGCCACATAATTTGTTTTCAAAAGTAAACCTTCAATTTCACATATGAATAATAATTTCTATATATTCACTTAAGGCACACAATTATATACACATAACTTGTGTCATTCTCAATAATGTTGTTTAAAATAACCGAAAAATTAAAACTGACCAAAGAAATTGGTTCCAAGTCAAAAATTGACACTATTTCCACCCATATAAATTTAGCAATTGATTTTCAAAAAAGTTTTTCTCCTCGATCAGAAACTGACCGACCGAGTATTTCATTAAAATTATATTTATATACATATATTAATATATTTATATATTGAAATTATGATTTATATAATATACATGTTGAATATATTGCTATTATAACTTATTAAAGTGTTTGGCAATATTGGTTAAAAACATGGTTGTGGTTATCAAATAGTATAACCTCTTACATGCTATAGTAAAAAGCAAAAAGTTGTTACAGTAGAAAGCTTTCATATGCTATAGTGTTTTCAACCACAACCATGGTTCTAATCATATATATAAATTATAAAATTGGATTTTATGTTTTTCTAGATTCTAATACATTAAATTTTGAGTTAAAAAAAGACTACATTGTTGCTTTTTAAATATTTAGTTACTACCTGTATTATGGCTGGTTACTCAGTCTAAATCTGACCGCTATAAATCGATCAACATTAGTCAAAAACTGACCAAAGCACCCTTATAGCCAATTGATGCTTGGCTCGTCCTTCTCAAAATCGACCACCATCGATTGGAAACCAATTGACTCAAAACCAAAAATAAAAAATAAAAAAAATTTGACTGCCAAACACTCTAAACTCTCAATAGAAATTTAAGGAGCTTCTAGATTTAGATTAGTTGCACATAAATGTTACAACTAATGTCATGTTTGGTAGCTTGTATAGTAGTATATTGCATTTTGTTGCGTTGTGTTGTATTATTATAATGCAATATGGTGTTTGGTGTTATGACATATTATATAACGGGTTAAAATGTAATTTTTAAAATATTAAGGGATCAAAGTGTAATTTTTCAATTATTGAATTCATAAATTTTTACTATTTGTAGGCCTAAAATATACATTTTTTATTAAAAAAAACTTAGGGGTCAAAATGTAATTATTAGAAAATATAAATTTATATTGTTACCTCTCAATTTTTAAGGGATATCTCCTTTTTTATATGCTCTATTTTAGGTTTATTAAAAATTATACATTCATTTTTTATCTTATCAAAGGTATACCTTCAAATCCAATTTGTTTTTGGCCATATAATCCAAATTGTAAGTGAAATGTTTTGGAGAAAAGTTAATCAAACCAATTTGTAAGTGAACATTCCAATTGTTTATCATTTTTCTGATCCATAATTTTCTTTAATCCAATTTTTCACAAGTCACAACCATATTATTAACCCTAAACACTTTACGTAGTGTGACATGATAACCAAACAAGTGGCACATATACAACACGTGGGAAGAATGACTCGATGAAAAAGAAAACATATCAAATGAAAAAGAAACTGATATAAGATAAAATTTCAAAATTTCCTTGAGAATTTTGCCATTTGGTATCGTCTTAAAATGTGCCTTGAATTATGTTAGGGTCTGGTAGATCTTTGGGGTTTGACATGTCAAGGTTACTCACATTGCCATGCATAAGCTTCCAATTTGTTAGTGATATCTTTGACGTGGACACTTGATAAGTTCATACAAAGTGATTTTGATAGGAGCTCCAATGAAATATTGACGATAGCAATGCTCGAAATGAATCGAAAAAAGTGACTTCTAGGGACCACTCCGTTACCAATTAGCTATGAGATCAAGAGAATGCAAAATACAACAATGAATGAACTAACTAAGCAAAGATGGTCGGAGGAGTAGTCAACAGTTGATAGAAATGTTAGACTAAGTGCCCTAAGAATTAAATAATGTAATTGTTTTTAAGACATTTAATCAATAAAGAGTTTAATATTTATTTCATATATCAAATATGTCTTCTTTATATTTATTTATGTTGAATGCATGATAAGCAAATAAAAGTCTGAGATTGTCAATCTAAACCATTAAGATCCTGCATATGATAGACAAATTATGTAAAAGACATGATCTTAAAGGTAATAGTCAAAATATAAAAAGTCTGCAATCGAAGGAATAAAGTTGGGCACTTTATATATGTTAAGATGGTTATGTTGTCTATATCCCTAATGGGAGATAGCTAATCTTAGTCATCAGAGTAGAACTCCATGAGTAGAGACATTGGTATATTGTCACAATATATTGGATCGGGGCTAAAGATAAATTGATTTGATTAATAATTCTATTTGAATAAATTAATTCACTTTAGACAATCGTATGCATTACATCTGTGGCGTCCGGCCTAGGCGTACTCCTTCAAGTCTCCATATGACCCACCTTGCAGGGCCTCCGGACTTACGGCTCTTATTGGTAACTCAATTGGTACTCGAGAAGGAAATAAGAACCTCTTAAGGGAGGTTTGAGGTTCGAACCCGAGGGACGTAAAGAAAAACCCTAAAGGGCTAGAGGGCCCCAGAGAGGACAGTACGGATGAGTGGGTGGCACAAGGATAGTCTACTAATAAGAGCCATAAGTCCGGGGACCCCGCAAGGTGGGTCTTATGGAGGCTTGAGGGAGTACGCCCGGACCGGATGCCACAACATCTTAATCCTAAAATAAATCAATTGATCTATATTCTTAACTTGTGTCTTTTGACGCATCAAAGGATGATATCTTGAATTGTATGTAGGTACTATACCAGTATGTTGAAGACATAACTCTTGAATAATGTAGACTTGTTACTATAGATATGGAATCCATAGTTCTTTTATAGAATTAATGATATTATATCATAAACATTATCTTGTAACTGAAAACTGTGCACTCAACCATTTGGATACATATGTGCAACCAAATAGTATACTATTTTGTATTGGTTATAAATAATAAGTTTTCCAACAATGAGATTATGGAACACAAGATAAATATAATCAGGAAAGTAAAACAAAATTTATTCATAAGTCAATTATGAATATCCTTTGTTGACGTTACACATTATGATATGCCACAAGCGTTTAACTTATTAAAGTTTTGTAAGCTCTAAGTTTTTAGTAGAATAGCTTTAGTGTTAATCTTAAATTATACATATCAAGGATATATCATTTTATACTTATAGGAGCTTGATCTATATATGTTCATCGGGCCCCCTTTGTTAGCTCAAATATTTTCCTGTAATGATACATCATGATTTTTCAACATATTGGTAACTTATGTTAATTCTTAAGATTGGCTTAAATTTAATTAATTGGATTTAATAACTTATGTTTAGTATATTGGTTAAATTAATTTTGTAAATTAATTCAAGATAAATATGTTAAATTATTTGAAATATATTTGGATATAAGATTATCTATATATAACTGTTTTAATCAGATAATTTCTGTATTAGGTTATTTAAATTAAACGGAGGCTCTATGAAAAATACCTAGATCAAATAAAGTAAGAATTATCCAATTAGCTTAAATAGGTAGATAGGATAACTCTCTGCAGCTAGAAAACGGGTGGCAGGGGCTGCCACGTCAGCTCGGTCAATCGCACACAGTGTAGGTTGATCGATTGCCCTTGTCAAGTCAGCCATCCATATGTTACACATTTTTTACTTGGGAAGTTGATCTAGATTCAAATTTTGAAGCCTAATCTAATAAGAATAAGTCTTAATCTGACCACTATAAATAGGGAACATTTTCCTATGGTTTTATATAATAAGTTGAGTCACTTGAGAAGTTTAGAGTGAGATTTGTATAGAGAGAAATTTTGTCACTCAAAAGAATTGTTGTTCAACATCTGGAACAAATTCTTAATGTTCTCTTGCGATTGTAGGGAGTAGATATCGAGAGAGAATTGATTGATGTGTACAGTTCGATCATAGAAAAGAGAATAGCAAATAAGACTAGTTGGTTAAAGCTATTTCAATCGCCATTCATAATAGTTTTGTCATCCAAATTTTCTCTCAAAAGTTTGGTTTCTATTTCACAAGGTACGAAAAGATCTTTTATTAATTTATCGTATATATCATGTCCAACTCATTTATTGGAAAAAGAGTCTATTTATAAAAAAAATTTAAAACCTGTTATGTACTCCTTTTCTAATAGGTTATTGATTCAAAGAATAAAGACAAAGTTGGCTCCATGAGGGCTGGTTGGCTCCATGAGGGCTAGAAGCAAAGCTGCCTCCAAGACAAATTTGGTGTACATGACAAAGAAAAGAGGGTTTAGTTATAGTGGTTGAAGTTAAGGTGAAAATATTAGGATCCTTTCCAATTTCCGAAGGCATGCTTTGGAAGTGAACACAGGTCATCTCCAGCTTTAGGTTTGGATTAAAGAAAAATAAAGCCGAGGATTGATAGGCTTCTAAATGTTGCGAGAGGCTTTGATAGAATACCTAAGTATTTTGGAAAACACTCTTGTGAAACTTGAAAAAGGTTGAAGGGCTCTTAAAGGAGTGTCCTAATCTCCATGAGCGGAGACTCGAAGGATGTCTCCAAAAAATTCTAAGTTTGAAGATCTCAAATTTGGAAAAAGAAGAAGGCTTTTAGAACTTCTTAAAAGCAAAAATGACACGAAATTAATGGGTATGAGCCTTTCAAAATTCCCCATTTAAATACTAAAGATGGGGGGTATTTCTAGGAGAAATTCGTGAGCTTTGGTGTTTGCTTCGATACTTGCACGATTGTGCTTTGAGAAAGCATGTGGCACTCTATTCCCTTTGAAGTAAACGTGTCAAGGACTTTCTTATTTGAATTTTGGGTTGATCGTAATGGTATGCAATTAAGGGAATTCTCGATTTCATGCTAATTCTTAAACTCTCCTCTAGATCTGATGCTTCTAAGGAAGTTTGACTAGGCTTGTCTCTCTATTTTCGGAGGCCTGATATGGGCAAGACCTTTTTCGGCACAAGATCTGGCTATTTTTGCTGAGCAAGAGATGCCTAATATTAGACCTAAACGTCTTTGAAAATGCGCAGGGGAAGTGCTCATGAAGTCGTACATATAGCACCTCTGGCGGTAGGTCTTACTACTTCAAACAAAGGTTCTTTCAACATGGAGGGCTCTCTCAAAGGCATGCTCCTAGAGGCATACACTGGGCGCTCTTGGAAACACGCCTATTGCTCCATGAGCAGAATTTCTCAACCAATATTTCTATGGAAAGGATTTTTAGGCTAGGGTTTTGATTTCTTGGACTATTCTAAGACAACATAAAGGCTTTGTGGCTATTTTTAAGGCAAAAAAAAAAAAAAAAAAAAAGGATTTTTAGGGTTGCTTTTATCCATCACCTATTTATTCTATAGCTCAATTAATTCTAAAATCCCCCAAGCAGGATTTAAAATCAAATTGAGCTAGAAAAAATGAGCCCTTTATTGACTACTCATAGCCCATCAAACCACTACCCATGTGAATTCTCTAAGCGTGATTTTAGTCCATAGAATGAGCCTGTTGGGTGCTACAAGGTGAGAATGACCTTTGAAGGGTTTCTGTACAAAATCAACCATCAACAAGTTGTAAAAAACGATATGTGCAGTTCTCAGACTATAATATTGTGACTCTCTTGCTAATCTTGTCTAATAGACAAAAATAGCCGCGTGTACAAGTGATTAGCAAAATAGTATTCTTGAACATTAATTGTCCTTTCATTATCTAAATTTGAACTATGTAATAATTTTATTTTTTTAAATAGAAATTATGTGATTGTCTTGAGTGAATAAATAACTTTATATTTGTGAGTTATATTTTTAACATACTAAAAGGGGAGAATTTTTATACCTCAATATGTTAGAGACATAATTTATAAAATATAAGAGCGTTATCTATAAATATGAAATTCACATTGTAAAAAGTCAATAATATATTTTTTAAAGTGTTATTCAGAACTTAGGTAATATTATATAATTATCGAAGTCATTTAGTAAGGGGAATAACTTAATAATTTTCTATTTATCAAGTTTAATAAGCAGAAATTGTTTGAGGTAACACAAGAGAGAGCTATAAGAATAAAATAATAAAAAAAGATAAAATAAAAAGTCGATTATAGAAATTTTGTCGGAAGTCACAAATACAATGACATTTGAACGAACTGAAATTTAGAGAACCTTTGTAATTGGCATATAATTTAAGAGTTTTGTGTCAGACTTTTAGTGGAGTAGTCATAAAGTTGCATAATCAAGCAAGAATTAATTTGAGTTGATTAATTAATTTCAAAAGAAGTATATTCAGTTTTTAACTTTTAGTGGAATAGATTTGTAGTATTTTAAAAAAGATACTTATAAAATTTTCCTTTCAAAGATTGAAAGAAAAAACATGTAAAATGACCGTGTAAATAATATTTTTTGTGTTTCAGATTTTTAGCAACCACAATGAAGAAAAAAATCACTTTTTTTTTTTTTTTTTTTTTTTTTCCACGGAGGCCTTTTAACGACTGTTAGGTTATCTTGTACTTCCATTCCTTCAAAATTAAGTTTTAAATAATAATAAATTTTATCACACCAAAACTGTTATATGATTATATTAACAAAAAATTGAAGAAAGATTCAAAACTTGTCACGTCAATCTTCTCCTCCAATGTCACATTTCCGTAGTCATATGAGTTCCATGTTCTGAACAAAGAATAAGAGTTTTTAAATTAGAGTTCATTTGGTAACCTAACTGAAGCTAATAAAGTTTTGTTTAAGAAATTCATTGGAACTAATGTGGTGTTTAGGGGAGAAGTTTAAATCATCTATTTATACTATTGACATTTTAAACCAATAGCTTGAACCATTGTTTCAAACACCTTATAAAAGTTTCAGCTGTTACAGTGATATAGTAAAAAACAAAAGTTCACTACGATATAAAACTCTTACATATAATAATTTTTAAATTTTAAGCACAAGTTCCAACGTGCACAAGGGCGTTTGGGAGAATAGTTTACACCATTAGTTTAAGTTTGAGAACTATAGCATATGAGAGTTTTACATTATTTATAGTTCAACCTATTGGTCTAAACTACTCTTTCAAATACCTTCCAAACACACTCTAAGTTTGAACCATTATAGTGTAAAGCAAAAATTTATTATAATATAAAACTATCACATGTAACAGTGTTTTTCAAAAGAATATTTTCAGTTCTTAACATTTTTTTAATACAAAAGAGGAAAAATACCACCAATTTTAAGTTGGGCTAAACATGACTAAACCTTTAACTTATAATTAAAATAAAAAGACTTATAACTAACTAAACTGTCTACGCTTGCTTAATTCTTAACTTAAAAGAAGGTGACAAATTATAATAATACTCTGTTAGCAAGAGAGAGAGAGAGAGAGACTCTCATCCGCTTGCCATGCCGGTTGTTTATTGGTCAATAATTATCCAAACAAAAGGTCTTCCAAGTCCCCAACCCTTAGTTTTATTAATCAATAATTTTTAAAAAATCTATATTATTCAATAATATCATCCCCATACTAAAATTAAAAATGATCAACTTCCCAAATGGATTAAAAATATCTCTTCAATAAATCGATATACAATAGGCAAGGGCAACGCCAAAATGCTCCATTCTCCTTGTTTCATTCTGCTCATTTTACCCTTACCTTTCTCATCAAAAAGCGTGCGGCGAAACCGTTAGTTGTTCGTCGTTTACACTCAAACACGTGGGCATTTCCGTCAATAAAAGTTGGATGAATCCCCCACGGGGAAATGTCTTGGTTTGATCTCGCGAAAGCGAAGTTATTGCCAAAACAATCAAGAGAAAGAAAAACGCTTCTTCTGCAAATCGATAGACAGAGAGAGATTGTGTCCTTCCTCTCGAAACCACCGACGACCCTTTTTCGAGTGTAATATGCTCTTTCTTGTAGTTTCAGCAACTGGGTAGAGGGAGAAAACAAGAGAGAGAAAGTCTGCTCTTTTTTTTTTTTTTTTTTGAGTTTCCTTCTTCAGGGAGAATGTTGGTCCAGAGGAGAGTGATGACGTGGAGGAGCGTGTGGAAGTCTCTTCACGCGCTGGTCGCCCATGGCTTGCTCTTCTCCTTCACGATCTTGCTCGTCCTCAAGCTCCACCGCTCCGTTCGCTATCCTTGGTGGTTCGTAATTTACTTTTTTTCTTTCTTGTTTCTGGCTCTGTTTGGCTGCTCAGAAAATTTGAGGGAGGTATTAGGAGGTATATTGAACATTTGGACCAATAATTTTTAGTCCTTATTGTGTTTTTGGCATTTCTTTCTGCAAATTGTTTTGACTTTATATGCTCAATTTATTATATTTTAGGTGTTTTAATTACTGGGTGTTTAAAATTCCCATGTTTTTTGAAGGAAAAAAAGGGGAAAAAAAAAGATTGTGGGCTCTGCTTAAATAAAGTCCTGGGCTTTCTTACTGTTGTTAACACTGTACTTTTTCCTGTACTTTTAGTCTGTATGACCGGCTCAAGAATTAAAAAAAAAAATAAAAGTAAGA
Source organism: Artocarpus hirsutus (assembly GCA_946598075.1). Taxonomy (NCBI): domain Eukaryota; kingdom Viridiplantae; phylum Streptophyta; class Magnoliopsida; order Rosales; family Moraceae; genus Artocarpus; species Artocarpus hirsutus. The sequence continues at coordinate 58,326 of CAMOHE010043154.1, forward strand.
AAAGGATTTTTTTTTCTTTTTTAGATGTAAATTCATTAGCAAGGTGTGGTGTACTTGAAGTTTGCCAGTTATATTATGCAAAATATTTCCAAGTTCATATATGCGTTGTCAAACATAAACTCCAGTAAAAATGTTTAACTTATTTTTTTTTTAATTATGTATCAAAGTTTTTGCATTTTGTGTTTCTTAAAGGTCTGCGGTTGAAAGGGAGAAAAATATGGTTTTAGTGCAATTGAAGTTTGGAGATATTTATATCCTAGTATCCTGTGTGGACTTGTTTGCTTTTCTATGTTTTCTATTGTTTCCTTTATTGTTATTATGAGTACCCATTTCTTGTGATTTAGTGTTGAATGTTTTCTTTCCTTGTTTTGCAGGATAGTGTTTTCTCCTATGTGGCTTTTTCACGCAGTTGTAGCGCGAGGCAGATTCTCTTTATCTGCTCCAGCTCTGCCTTATGATCGCCATGTATGAGAATGATCACCATCTTATGTTGGATATACTATTTTTTCGTGCATGAGACAAGGAAGACATTCTGAAATCAGATTTCTTGCTATAGTGACACATGATGAAAACATTTCTTTCTGTCTTGCAGTGGGGGGCGCCTTTTCATGCTGTCATAGCAACTCCGTTGCTTGTTGCTTTTGAAATTCTTCTTTGTGTCTATCTTCAAAGCAGTTATGGCATAGGCAAGTATTTTCTTATTGACAATAAACTGTTTGATAGTATTGGAGTCAACAATTTGTTGTCATCTTTCATAAAATCAAATTTTTAAGGATCTAGCTAATATAGCCGACTTGCTCTCTTATGCACTAGATATTGAATTTTTTTGTTACGTCAACAAATTTTGTCTCTTCATTCTGGTACGTTAATGAACATGATTGAGTGTTGCTTGAACATGATTTATAATTTTTTTTCCTTTATGTTCTTTCAATTTTGAGTCCTTATTTTGTATTGCTTGGTGAACTTTATTTTGCTGCAGGTATCACGGTGAAGATTGTCTTTATGCCCTTGTTAGCTTTTGAAACAGCAATTTTGGTTGATAATATCAGGCATGCTCTTTCTTTCTTTCTTTCTTTTTCATTTTCCTTATTTGATCTATTCATTACTTTTAAGTATTTATTTAATAGATATTGGTGTTCTTGCAATCGTAGATTGATCAACTCTACAAAGCAGAGTAGGATCTGTTTTAATGATCAATGAGATTAAACAAACATGTAATAAAATCACCGCTTTTGTGTTTTTTTTTTCACTAAAATTCAATTTATCTGTACTTTCAACTTTTGTAATCGATGTCTCTTAAATATAGGATGTGCAGGGCTTTAATGCCTGGAGATGAGGAAGCCATGAGTGATGATGTAATATGGGAGACTCTTCCTGTAAGTTTGTAATTATTACAATTGGATCATTGGTTGAAGGATTTATTTGGAAACATATCTTTCTTAACGCAGTCGTTATTCACTTGATTGTTTCAATCATTTTTCACCCTACCGTTGAGGGTCTAAGTGAGTGATTATAATGGGCACCTGTTATCATCTTTTCACAATGTTCATTAGCTTTATGTGACCATATACCATGCGGAACTTCTGCTCGCATTCAATATGGTGTAGTTATGAAAGAGATTAAAAAAAATAACATTTAAAGCAACATTTGCTCTGTTATATGGTACATCTTGAGGAGGATCTTTAATCATGAGTAGTCTTGGAGTTTATAAGGCCCATTGCTGTATCTTCCTCTGTTGAGATTATGGTTATAAATTTTAATATGATGAAGAACGTGTTAATAGTGGAAAATTGAAATCAGATGAAGGTCTTTTTTTTTTTTTTTAATCAATTTGCTACGATATAATGGCCATTGTTCATTCTTCTTCTTCTTCTTCTTCTTCTTCTGATTTGTTACTAACTATAAGTCTTTATTTCTAGCACTTTTGGGTTTCAATATCTATGGTCTTCTTCATTGCTGCAACGATATTCACCCTTCTGAAGATCTGTGGTGAGTTTTTATTTGCCAGCTGATATACTTTGCTTTACTTTCCAAAAGGATTTCAATTATATTACTTGTAAGCTAGTTTTGTTTCGTCTCCATCTTTGAGCCTCAACATAAACTCTGCTCAATTTGATCAATTGATATGTCAATGATTGTAATGCCTCTTGCTCTCTCTACTTGTTTTTGTTGCAACAGTTAGAAAGCCTTGTTGGCTTGAATTATATATTTCTTTACGATGACATGCAGGTGATGCGGCTGCTTTAGGCTGGTGGGACTTATTTATTAACTTTGGATTAAAAATAGTGTTAACAGAACTGTGAGGTTTTTATTATCATATTTTATCATGTCTTTATCTGTTGAAACTTATCATTGATTTTTTTCCCCACAGAATTGCAGAGGGTTTTGCATTTCTTGTTTGTACTAAGTGGTATAATCCATCAATCCATAGGCATTCTCACATCACAGAACCCACCACACCTTCGATCACTGTGAGATATCTTGACTGGAACAGAGGTTTAGTAATTTCTTCTGAGGAAGACCAGAACAACTGTGGCTTGTGTGACTTACAGGATATTGGCTGCCATATTATGAAAGTACCTCTGATTATTTTCCAGATCCTGCTCTTTTTGTACTTTAGGTACTTTAGAATAGCATGTGTTATGGAAGGTGTGATTTTTGGCTGCTACTGGAGGGTTTCTTAGTTGTTTATATTTTAAGTACATTTCAGGGAACACCGTCTGGGGCCAAACATCTCTCGATTCCAGTTGTATTTTCTCCTCTTCTTTTGTTGCAAGGAGCTGCCGTTGCATTTGCTGCATATAGACTCGTGGAGAAAATTGTTATTCTAGTATGGACTCGTGGTTCTAGAAGATACGGTGGACCTCTTTTTGTAAGATACTTTTCCATAGCAACAAAAGTTAAAGATTCTTTCGGCTTCTTGCATCGCGGTTCAAGGTAAATGGTTCATTTTGTGCACAACATACCATATGGCATTGGTTTTTCATTGTTTATGTTCATTCTAATAACAGATTACTGGGTTGGTGGTCCACCGATGAAGGAAGTTGAGAGGAACAAGCTAGACTATATAGTGTGGGGACATCCGGGTCTGTAATTTCTTTCTGATTATCTGTTTCCTTTGTACAATGGATGAAATTTATGCTATTTTTTGTCTGCGAGGTTGCTCACTTTTATAAACTATACTTTTATTAAATTTGTATCTGTTAAATTTCGAAGAGCCTTAATTGGTTGTGTTCTTTCTTGTTTCATGTAAAGATGCTTTGTAGAGATGATTATCGAGAAGAAATGCATTTAGATTAGGCAACAAAAAGTATGATCTACAAAGTTGAAGTTGAATTTGGTACCTACCTTCTGCTTTGCAATAATATATTAGAAAGTTTCTGTTGCTTTTTTGTTATTAATGTATTTATGTGTATGAGGTTTTAAGTGGAGGCATAGTTTTGTGTTCTTTTATTGAATAGTCTGATGTTCCATTGAATTAAAAATCAAGTTTCGTTGCAAAATAACGAAAGGATGTTGATACATTTTGTCTTTTTCCTTCCATCCTTGCTATTCAGCTATGACACTTTCTCACCGGATGTTGTGAAGAAAATGCCTAAAGCAGATCTTGTTGATGAGGTACCACTATTTCTCTATCATCCTTTTTTTTTTCTTTCCCCTATTAGGCTACATTTCTATTCCTTAACTAATTGTTTGTCCCTTAAAAATTGGCATGCAAAATTGTGTTATATGATGTTCATTATTCACTTGCCTACCATGTTTTATTCTCTTGTCTGCAGATTCGGAGATTACAAGCTGCGCTTAGTGAGCAAACAGAAATTACAAAATTTAGCCATCAGGAGTATGAAAGACTTCAGAATGTAATTTTTGCAAACTTTGGCTAGTATTTCGTGTTTCTACGTTAAAGTTAATCTTTTTGCTAACATTTTGATCTGACGCAACTCAGGAAAAGATCCTTTGTAGAGTATGCTTTGAAGGGCAGATTAACATAGTCCTGCTTCCTTGCAGGCATCACGTTCTTTGCACGTAAATTGATCTACCCTTTTATCACAACGCTAATGCCGTCTTAACTTTCTTATTATCTCCTCTCCTCATAATTAGTGGCTTATGCCTTTTCGCGTAGTAATTGATTTGGGACAACATCACATATTGAAAACTCCTTCAGGACCTTTATTATGCACGCATACAGTTGAATGTGGACTCAAGAATTATAACAGTACTTTCTTTGCCTATTTTTAGATTTTAACACATCTTAATAGTTTGTTTAATGTGTTTGTTTTGGTGCATTTCAGAACTTGCGGTGAGAAGTGCAAAAAATGCCCTATGTGCCGCGTTGCGATTGAAGAGCGACTGCCCGTATATGATGTGTGGTTTCCTAACTTGTTGATTCAAGGCCAGAAATTGACATCTTGAAATGCTTTCTCTCTCTCCCTCCCTCTCTCTCTCTCTCTCTACATAATTGCTTGTGATTTTAGATGAAGCAAGCTTTGGGAGGCTGAGAAACAGCCTCTCCAATCATCTGTTGTTGAAAAACCATGTGTTGTCAAGGAATTGTAGATATACTGCCGTGGAATCGAGTTAAAATAGTGTGGTTTGCTGTTATTTGTTTTCTTGGCATATTGTTTTCAATCTTTTATTTTTGATTTATTAGTCTCTAACATTTGATTTTTAGTTACCGAAGGATCAATTTAACAAGCAAATTGTTAATTTTTGACGGAAAAAAGTAATAAACTGATTTTTAAAGTTATCAAAAAGGTAACAAAACTGGTCCAAAAGTTGTAAAAAATCTGACAAATTAGTCTCTAAAATTAACAGTTAGTAGTTAAATTAGTCCTTGGGCAACTACAATGAAAAGTTAGAGATTGATAAATCAAAATTAAAAAATTGAATATTAAAATCACACTTTGGTAAAAAGTTAAGGACTAACCTGACAATTTGCCCTTATAATTAATCTATAAAAGGTTTGAGAAGCGATGACATATATGGAAGTAAAATGGTTAGTGTTTATAGGGATCTTTTGATAAATCCCATGCATTGTATTTTATCATGTTAGCAATTGTCATGCGTTTATTCTAGGACATGCCAAACATAACCATTCTGTCACAAAATCGTATGCCTGATTAATGAAGGGTATTTTAGACAAATTATGTATATAGAATTAATTTAAATAAATTAACCGAGAAAGAGCAACCTTTTAATGTGGTCACATGGTGATTTCGTCAAGTAAATTTTTTTTTTGTCGGAAAAGGGACTAAATATAGGACTTTTTAATAGTTGAAGGTGCAATTTGGAATTTTGTTATCAGAGAAAGCCACGTTTATATATATATATATGTCAACGGCAAGTACAATATCATTAACCGGGTGTTTGGCAAAATAACGGGAACTGCGGTTCTCACCACAAACTCAGTTATAAACAGTATAAAGCTCTCACATGCTACAGTAACAATAAAAAAAAATTTACTACAGTATAAAGCTCTCATATGCTACAGTAAAAATAGTTATCACCACTTATTCCTACCACCTTCCAAACACCCCCTAAAAATTCTACGAAGTTACTTTTGTAATTGCAAGTCCAAAATCACATTAAACGGACGTCATTACTGAATGCTGATCGGTGAGGGAAAAAGAGACAATTATAGTAACGAATTGCGCACATAGGATTACAAACAATGGCAGGAATCTGTTCATCACTTTAAATTGCAATACAAACTACTAAAGCTTCTTAACCACAAGACTTACTGAAACTAAAACGCAACACCTTACACCTCAGCAAAGATTAAAATGAACAGAAATAGTACAATAAACATGGATTTGACACCTCCAATAATCAAACTTAAAACACTAATTTATTAGTTTATTGTTCTTTCTTTTAATTATTTTGTCTTAAATTGAAAAGAAATAGCACAATTATGAGGTGCTCAAGCACAGGTTGCAGCAATTGGGATGTGTTCAACCACATGATTTTTGGTAGAAATTTCACGTTCATTGGTAGGCTTGTTTTCCAGCCTCATGAGGAAGTCAGTGAAGCACTCATCCAAAGTCCTGAAAGTTTCATCTGGGTACAGATCTCCCACTTCAACATCACCAGGGGCATCAATGGAAAAGTTTGTCTGACACCCTTTGATGAAGATGTCGTGGGTGAATGATGCCACAATACTCTCTGGAATGCAATTCTCTGCACTTCCCAAAAAATAAAAAATAAATAAAACTACATGCTTTAATTTGTTTGGAATAGTTACCTCACACCCAACTGTCCCTAAATATCCAAAGTATTAAATTAGCTCCCCACTTTTTAGTTTTTCAATTTATCTTCAAACTTTTAATTTAAGAGTAAGTCTAGTCTTATTGTAGACTTCCATCTAGTTACCACTAGAAAAGTTGACGGAAACTCCATATTTAGCTCAAATTACTAAAATGCCCTCATATAAAAGCATCCGCAAAAAAAAAAAAAAAAAAAAAGAAAGTTAAAGAAATCCTAAGAGAGTTTTTCTTAAAAAAATAATAAATACCTATTTCAAAACAATAACTTGGCATTAGTCATATTAGATTTCATTTAAAAAGAGATAGTTTCTTAATTGATGGGCCAAAATTATGTACTTAGTAAACATTAAGACAGATGGACCTCTAAAAGTAAATGTATATACCAAAATGAGACAATTGTACATCATCGAGAACTAGCGAGCAGTAAATTTAACCGAAAAGTTAGTTATGATAGGGTGAGAATGAGAAACCTGCGGCTGCAGCAAGTAGGTCATTTTCAGTAATGGTAACCCTTGGAAGAGTTCTACCAATCTTTCTCTCCCAAAGTGAAGCCAGCTCATTTATATTGTAAAGATTGCATGATGGTCGGAAATGAACATTCTTGCTGATGGCTCGGACGTCATCCACAGTCTTCATTGTTATTCTCCCAATATCCACGCCAGCAACAAAGTAAGCTGTTCATGGTATTGTCAAATTCCAGAATCCTTGAATAATGGTGGGGAAAAAGCACAAGAAGACTTTGAAGATGAACTAACAATGTTTTTCTATATTTCAACGGAAGACCTTGAAAGAAACTAACATTTTATGCCAGCTGCTATAATTTGTACAAGACATTTTCTTCGCCCCTGGGTTAAAACCCCACCGGTCTGTATCTATATCTAGTGTGGTTATAATCCGATGGGATAAAATAAGTGTTTTTTTGTAAAAATTACATATTAATATATGACATCTTCAAGAAAGTATTTTCATACCATTTGGTATTACTAAAATTTCATAGATAATTAAGGGTCTAGGAGAACAATTGAATTTAAGAATTTAAATGGTAAGTACTGGTAATATATGAAAATTTTATATTGTAGCTTGTTTTTGTGTTAATAATTGAGGTGTGTTTGACAATGTAGTTAAAACTTATAAGGTGTTTGGAAGGTGGTGGAAACCAGTGGTGAGAACCACTTTTACTGTAGCATATGAGAACTTTACACTGTAGCAATTTTTTTATTATTACTGTAGCATGTGAGAGCTTTTTACTGTTCATAACTGATTTCGTGGTGGGAACCGTAGTTCCCACTACTTTGTCAAACACCCCATAAAAGTTAAAACAAATTTACTAATAACATATAAAAACGTAACTTATTTTTACTTTATATTATAATATATAAGAGTTTTAAATTTTAATAGTGCAAATGGAGTACTAATTTGTGGGTGCAAGGCAAAATTGCCGTAAACGGTATGTTAGGGGAATGACGTGAAAAATGGCACACACGTTCTTAAATTTTAAGTAGTCATCACTCTCTGTCTTTTGTCCTCGTCTGTCCGTTCATAGTATTGTAGAATAATACTAGCATCCTTTACGTGGAACGCACTCTCAATTTGGCATCATAAACTTTAAGGATTAGTCGTGATGTGCATCGAATGGACGGAAGAACAAATAGCACAAGACAGAACCTTCTGTTTTATATGTATATAAATATAAATATCCATGAAGCGGTGGTTGAAAAATTAACAGGAGGGGCCTGCGTACGGTGTAATTTTTTACCTTCAAGGACCCAAATTCGATATTTCAAAATTAGGAATCCAGTATTAAAACCTTAAAACGTCAGTCATAGTCATGTTAGTCAAAATATTGGTCCGTTTAATATTGTTTTTAAAATAGATAAAAATAGTTTTATTTTAAAAAATAAGAATTTTTTAAAACTTATATTGAAAGTGTTTTTGAAATTTTTTCCTCAAAAAGTGTACAAAAATATTTCAAAAAATTCTTAAAATAAAACCAAATGAACAGTTATGTCAAATATTTTAATTGCTATGTTTTGGCATTTTGAAAAAAATAATAATAATAAGGCAAACGAGCTGAACCAAAAAAAGGTTATTTGACAATTTTATATACTTTTTTAGGCAGCCCCTAAAAAAGAAAGAGCATAGATCACTTTTGAAAATGGGGTGTTGACTGAGCTTACCTTTGACGGTGCCATCACCGTAGATCTGGAAACGATCCAAGGGCGGAAGAACCTCGGAAGGATGCGTGTTGTCAAAGTAGGGCCAAGATGCAATGGAGTTGCAGCAAATGTAGGTGTAAGGCACACCAGATTCCTCCAATGCTCTCCTCACCTTCCTCTTCTCTTTGTACATTGTCAGTCCTGGCTCCACCGGGTCCGCCCTGTCCACATCGTGTCCAAACTCTGACGGCAAAAATCTCTACAAACCAAAACAAAAAACAAAAAAGCTGATTTTTGGCTTTTCATATATGCAATTACAAACACTAATGCAATATTGAATTAGATAAAAAGAAAACAATTTCAGTAAAAACCGCCGTCTAACATCCACATAACATGCACTGATATGGCGGATTAGACGACGGTTTTTGTTGTACATAGAAGCATTTGGATTTGGAGTAAGCATACCTTAACGGTTCCAACGTTTTTCATGGCGTCAATAAGTATAAGCTGGTCCAAGATGTTTGCCCCGCCCACAGCAGATATAACCACATCAATTTCATGCTCTTTCAGTATCTTCTCCATCGTTTCTTTCTCATTAATCAAACCCTTATAGGAAAAAACAAAACAAAAGAAAAACGAATTACAAACATGAAACTATGTATACTTTGTTTCTTGGATGAAAACGAAAACACGTATTACATGCACAAGTGTGGCTCCTTTGTCTTGAAGAGCCTTGAGAATAGTAGACTTGGTGGAAGGGTAACTATTGGCGGAGCTGGGCCGGACTAGAACGTAGGTAGGCCGGCCGGCACTAAGGCTGGCGTCAGCGACGAACTGGCCGATGAATCCAGTGGCCCCGACGACGAGGACTCGGCCATTGTTCTTGGCTGTGGAGACACAAGCGCGCACAGTCATGCTTGCTAGTTTCCCCTAATTTGAAAATTGATGAAGTGAACAATATCCGCCACTCAATCGAAGAGTACAACTTTTGCTCCTAATTTAACTTATAATAATGTATACTGTTTTCTTTTTGAGGGAGAAAGAGGGGCTAAATATGGAGCTTTATAAAAGGGGGTGTGACAAAAAAAGAAGTTTTCAACTAGTGGAGAAATTTATAAGGTGGCTAGCTAGGTAGGGAATTCGTAATGGCAATGAAATGGATATCATGGATATAGTTATTCAGCTACCCTTCTTCCAACAGCAGCAACCCAATTTTTTTGGTGATCATATATCATATTATACATTTTAATTTGTTGTTTTAATTTGTTTGCTATTTTAATAGGAAAGGTAGTTATTAATTAATACTTTGATATGTAACAAACATTTTTGTTTCCGGTGTTTGACTCTCAGCTGGCTTAACTCTGTCGGTGGCGGCCTTTGACTGACAGCTAGGAATCAAGCTACTCGCGTGGGAATATATGTTATTTAACAAGGTATGTTCATTGTCCACCCAAAAAAAAAAGAAGAGAAGGCATAGTCATTGACTACATTTGACTCAGCTGATAACCTGTGTGTGATCATGATGGGGTTAGAATTTTGATTAGATATGTGAAGATGATGCCTGACAATGCGTGTAGTGCTTTTGTTTTTCTCTCAAAAAAATTAAAAAGAAAATAGCCAAAGAGATGACCAATAATTGGAAAGGACCGACTCATAGAGAGTATTTAAAAAATGAGTTTGAAGGTGAGAATTAAAATATTATAGGTTTTAAGAGTTTTATATTATAATATATTTTTATTTGTATTATTATATATAGTTCTAACTAAAGATTAAAACCGTTTTGTGAAACAAGAGGTGGAAAGATGATGGCAAACAGATGATGGCGTTTGATTAGCATTAGAGTTTGTAATTAATTGATTAATTGGGTATAATTTTCAAAAATGGGATTTATGTAATTCAGGAATTGATCATGACTCTGCCAAGTGAAGAACAATGGCTTTTTGAGCGGATGGGATGGGTGTGACGACACATACAAACAGGGAAATTTTTGTTTGGTTAAAAATTACAAATAATCATGATAACAGCTAATTATAATGCATGCCGATATTTAATGTCGGGACATGCTTAAAAATCAAATTTCTCTTGAAAATTTAAAGTCCGTTTGGTTCATTGATTTAAATAAAAAATTTGAATAAAGATTTAAATTTTTATGAGAGAAAATATTATAGCAAAATGATTTAAACTGTGATTCGAACCTCAAATCAAACTCACCCTTAGAAAGGCCCACAAGTTTTGTAAATTATAATTGTCTAGAAATTTGGGTGTATAATAAGTTGTAATTAATCAGGGGTTAAGTTCCTGGCTTTTTTCTTTCCTAGTATTTCCGTCTTTTTTTATATAAGACAAATGTTTTCATGGAGGAGACCTTTTTTAGGGGAAAAAAAAAAGAATTCATAATGCTCATAAACTGGGAAAAATTATTAAAGGGCTTCCTGAGTGTTCTATTAATGTTGTCTTTAAGGTTTAAAATAATATTAGGCACATTAACTTTTCTTTGGAAATTACCAAATGGCAATTTGTTTCCAAGATTTTATCCACAGCCAGCTTCAAGTGACCATATTTTACAACTAGTTGGTAAATATTTAATGTGTTGCATGATGGCAAATGTCATGATCATACAGCGGAAAATTTTTGCTACCAAAATTTAGTCGCAAAAACCTTCCGGTATTGAAATATATTTGGTTGCAAAAACTATCTACAAGTGACTTTTTGCATCAAATAACTTCTGTGACCAAAAAAGATTCTGCAATTCAATTTTTAGTAATAGAATGTCGAAATTCTAATATCAAAAACCAAAAAAATGGAAAATAGTTATTACGTGACGAACAGCTATATAGTCAAAATTGTCGCAAATAAGTTAGTGGTTGGTGCCAGTATATAGTATGTATACATTTGAATCTGTATTTTTATATCTAAACATGTATATAAATATATATATATATATATATATGTGTGTGTGTGTATACGCTATACATGTCAATGCAACTTCTTGTTTATAAAACTACACACGCGCATGTATAGCTGGAAAATGAAAGAACGAGAGTGTTGTTCTGATGTCCACGTTTGCCAGGCTGTTCCAGTTAAAAAGTAATTAGAAGTACAATTTTTCGCTTCGGATTGCACCTTTTCCATTACTCTACTTTACCTATGGTGCACGGCAGCCTCAACGGTGCTCTAAAGTATTTTTCTATCGTTTTCCTCCACTCAAAAAGGCCAAATTAGGATAGCTTTTTTGTTTGAAAAATCTTTTTTCATTCCTATATATTATAACCGTGTTACTTACAAAATTAATTTAATGTGTATTGTATTTTTTAGACTAAGTCTTATTATTTTGATAGTAGCAAAGTTATAACCATATGGAGTTAATAGGATTGCTTTTTTTTTTATTTTTTAGTATCCCGTCTCTTGCGCAAACGAGTTAAAATCTACTGTTCTATTTTTCTAGTTTTGTTGGTTGTCCCTCCATTCAAATTTTGACACCTCGTGTATTGCTCAGGTATTTTTGCTATCTTTTTTTATTATGTGGTTAGATTTTTAAATTTAGATGACATGATAAATAAATAGTAGAAGGACTGCCGTTGAGCCGGAGAAATAGGAACAACATATCTGAACTCTACGTAAGCCTACTGGGCAAGAGTCGGTTGGTTAAACTTCTGAGCAATTAAAACTACTCATAATCTTTCACAGTTGGTTGGTCGTTAATAGCGGTCGCATGAGCATTCTACCGACAAACTCACATGCTATAGATTCCAAACATAAAAGTCATGAGATTGTTTTAAAACCCTTTTATAATTTCAGACAGTTCGACTCAATTTGAATCGCCAGTTAAGTTTAAACTATCCAATTTATTTAATCCCCTATTATTGAGCAATTCAGACCATTTTTAATAGTAAAAATCAACACATCCACTCTGCTCTCCACACCTATCCAAGTATAAATTCGGATTTTATTTTATGCTTAAATTTATATTTTTACACATTCAAATGCCAATTTGATAGCCGTTTAAATCACATAGTTTAAATTTTCAGTTAAAAACAACACAAATTAAGCCAACAAACTAAACAAGGGCAAAGAGTAGGGTTGTTTAAGGTCTTATTCTAAAGATTTTAATCGGATTCCGTTTTTGTTCAAGCATAAGATTATTTTGATACTTGTATTTTTTATTTTAATATTTTGGTTGGGTTTAGCAAAATATTTTAATCAAATTTGTTTTTGGGTCATTGTTCAAGCATAAAATTATGCTGAAACATGTTTTTTTTTTTTTTTTCCTTCTATCGTTTTGTTTTATTAAAAAGCCAAAAAAAAAATCAATCAGATTTGTTTTTGGATCTTAGTTCAACTATTCAAGCATAAGATTATGCTGAAACATGTATTTTTATTTGGGATATTTACCTTTTTATACTCTATATTTTAGATTAATTCAAAAACTAATACCTTCAGTTTTTGATCTCGTTAAATATATACTTTTAAATTAAATTTAATACATAAATGTATTTTTAAACTCAATCAATAGTTGGTTTTCATCTTTAAAATGACCAAATTACATTTAAGCAAAAAGAGCAAAATTATTAAATCTTTTAAAAAATAAGAAGATAAAAAAACACACAAAACAATGATTTTGACGGTATTCTATACTTTTTAAAGTCAAACCTTAGTATAAAGTTTTTTTTAATATTAGATTTTTATTTTTCAATTTAGGGGTATTTTAGAAAACTTCTAAGTCAAAATTTAAGATTGATAAAAAAAGGGATAAATTTGTTATTAAATCTAATCTGAAACTATATATTCAATGAGATAAAAAAAATTTAATCTGAAACTATATATTTGATGAGATTAAAAATTAAAGATATAAAGTTTAAATAAGCAAAATATACATGATATAGAAAGATAAATAACCCTTTTCTTTTTCTTTTATTGTTTTATTTTATTAAAAGAACCCTCCCAAAAATATTCAGTTGAAACGTTGATATTAAATTATATAAAAAAAACTATTTTATTAATACTCGACAGTATAATTGTGAAACAATTTTTTTGAGTGACCACAAAACAATTTGTTATCACGTCTACTTAATCATATCACAAGCCTGCAGGCTTCAAGAATTCGTTAAATTTCAAAATCAATATTTTTCATTTTTTATTTACTTTTCCTTTTCATTTATAAGTTTTCCCTGCTAGACACGTGTACTTGCATTCGTAAAATTAACAAAAAGAACATTTCTTGTGACAACAATAATTTCTAGTTACTAATACTCAATAAACTTTGACTCCGCGTACATATAAAGGACTTCTTCGATAAAATTTCCAGGTGCATTTTTTAAAAGCATTAGATTCAAACATGATAATTTTTTATCCTAAATCGGACAGCTACAAAATAGATACAATGGGTTTGCTCCCACGAGAGAAATTGCCAGGAGATAAACCAACTTCTTAGCCCAAGTTCTTAGCCCACCAACGACTTATGTACGTTTTACTTGTCTCTCTCTCTCTCTCTTTCTCTCACTTCTCCTCATATGAAAGTATAAATCTTGTGAGAATCAAGATTATGAACTGCAAAGGTTAAGAAAAAGGTTAGAAGATTGAGGCGTAATTCAGGTTTATCATTGAGGTCCGTCACAAGAATTAGTATTACAACATGTTTAACACGCAACATTTGCCTCGAGCAGCATCTGTTATTCCACAAAGCAGTCAAAACAGTCCATTCTTTCCTTCTAGACAGCAATATATGATCTTCATTTACGTTCTTTTTTTCTTTTCCTCTTGTCCCGAAAATATAAATATTCATTTCTTCAACTTGCAGCATTTTGCTCCTACATTAACACGAGGTTTGGCACACTGATCAAGAGAAACATATTCCGACATTATCTCATTAGGCCAAAAATAGGAATCAACACTTCGAAAAACTATGGCTATTAAGCACACTACACAGTGACGAGATAAAAAGTCAAAACTATCGCTCAACTTCTAATATCTATGAAAGAATTATCTATCCCCTACAGCGTTTCATATAAATCCTCAACCCAAAAATTTTGAGAAAACCATGTGCACAAGTGAGAAAACTCATGGCTCATTATGAAAGCCAACATTCTGGTTGAAGCATCATGGCACAGAGAGAGAGAGAGAGAGATGACTTACAATTTCATCACAAATTTTGGCTGATGGCGATCCATTGTGAAGAAGGCGAGAGGGCCCTCTTGAAATTCGATTTTCGAGATAAAACTGCAGTTTTGCCTTAAGTGCATTCTGCAGATTGGTATTCTAATATGACCCTTCCTTTTTGCGATTTTTTACCAACTCGTCAGCAGTTCCTTTGGAAACATCTTGAAGTTCACAATGCCTCCTTCAAATGGAATGTCCTAGCTATATCCCTAGCACTGTCGTATTCGTTGAGCTCGACCAACATTTTCTTCAACCTACGTGCAAGTCCACTAGTTTCACTCTCGGTGACACCCGACACATGCTTCTTCTCCAGAATTTTTCCCAGTAACATCACGTAATCCACCAAGGGTTGCAACTTTCGGCTGCACATTTATGCCAAGAGGGATTATAAGAATATTTGCAATTGATTACAGTTGCGGGAAGTATAAAATGTAATAGTAATAAACAATCAACTTTTGAAACCAGCAAAGATTGGCAGGTTTTCCCTCCGTTTTAGGAAGGGAAAAAGGAGATATTTTTTTCTTAAACCAGAAATGTAGCTCCACTGAAAAAAAAAAAAAAAAAAAAAAAAAAAAAAAAAAAAGCCTACCTACGATCCCCGGTGACACTTGGACCTGCCCAGACCCCTGACAAAGAAGCAACTATCCTTTCCGTTCTTGGGATTGCATCATGAACATTTGCTGCAATACTTCGAACATGAGGTAGAACTTTACCACACAAAAGCTCATCAAGTGCGAGTTTCTCCAGAACTGGCAATGCTAAGATTTCTTTCCACAGACAGATATTTTTTATCAAACGAACAGACACGCCAAAGCAATAAGCGGCAACACGTGCAGCATTAGGCACAGCTTGCAGTACAGGTGGGCTCCATGTTGGAACCTACGAAATTTATATAATGAGCACAATGATTTCGAACATCATGATGTCTAACATTTAAGAGATAACAAAACAAAAAATATATATATCAAGTAAATAAACAAGCATGCATACACAATATGGATAAATTAAAAGCACCGGACAAATGGTAAGAATATGGAAATATTTAAGAAAAACTGTAGTTTGATAATAGAAAAGTAATACCATAAGATGGGCAACAGCATCTGCTAGACGAGTTCGAATCGCAACCAATAAATCAGCAAGGGCCTCGCTAGAAGCTGGAACATAATCCGTCACCAAACTTGTGGCAGCAACTGCGTTCCTTGTCTCCCGTGTACTTAGCATGTCCCAACAGTGAGCAATTTCGTGATGCAAAATGGGAAGGGCAACCTTTTCCACCAGTTCAGGAACTAGGTTTGCATCAGCATCGTCAGGTGTGAAACCATCCTCATCTTCCGGCAAACCATAATCCATTAATAAGGAATGCCTAAAAAAGGGAAAAACAAAGTCAGAATCAGAATAATTTAAAGATAGAAGCAAGTACCCTGTAGATTGCATTGTCTGCCTGCATGTTATTTAAACAAAGACGTACAAAGCCAGGCAAGAAGTCTTACTGGAAACTTAAAGAGGAATTTCACATTGAAGTAAATTAGCAGCAAACTTAAAAGTAAAATACCAATTCATATTTAAGAAGTCTGTTTTCTCATGGAGTGGGTCCCACTTCAATAGCTCCAGTCTCACATATGGCGAGAATATGGAAGGAGCACTCAATGACATGTAAGCATCTCTATATGTCGATAAATACTCTCTCTTCCATTCTTCGAACCTTTCTTTAACAACTGAAAGTTGGGCATATTCCTCAGATGCATCACTGAAAATATGAGCCGCAGTCTGGAGTAACAGCTCACGGTGTGACTGGAATGCTGTGCTCTCACTGTCACTCTCATCAGTGCTTGATTCTCCTTCAATTCTCTGATAGGGACCATCCACATCCATGGAGGATAACCTCTTTGAATCAAACTGAGCTTTTCTGCGTTGACGAGCCCCAGCCCTCCCTTTCATCTCCATACGTTTCTGCAGGTTCATATCTCTGCCAAATTCATCTAACTTCACTGGCAGATTTGTTTGCTCTCTTAAAGCTGCAGATGCAGCTTGTGCAGCACTTTTGGCAGCAGCAACTATGTCAACATTGCTACCTTTTTTGCTAAAAATAGACATTGCTGCATTAACCTCTGCTTCTACCTCCATCATTTCATCATCATTATTTGCAGTTCTCCTTTCTACAATAGCTGACGCACGTTTTTCATGAAGCTTTTGCATTTGGTCTTCAAGTTCCTCAATAAAGGGAGCTTTATGCTGTAAAGTGATAAAGCATGTTACTAAGTAGACAGGTCATCGACAAGCAAGGCACCTCTTAGGGGCATTTAAAACATAATGAAAAGGACAAATTGCTCTTTCGAATGGCAATAATAGAGTAAGTAAAAAACTAAAAAAAATTAAAAAACAAACAAACAAACATTAACCAAATATAGTTCTCCTATTGCATTTAAGGTCTTTGGTCAACATGGTATTAAATGTCCTCTAGGTTGAAAAATCACCAGGCCAGTGCATTTCTAGAGCCTTTCACACACCAAAGATAGGTGTCAATTCATATTCCACCCATCAGGATCAGGTGTCAAATTCCTACGCCACAAATCAATATTTTTTCTCCTCCAACTCCACTAGACTCTTAGCATGTTTAATTCTAAACACTTTTCCACATTGATTTGGCGTTGCACTTTTTGGCTCTTCCATACGCCTCGTTACCTGGATGCTTCCCCTGAGAGTTCTACATCAAATTGTTCAAGGAAAGATAGACTGATAGAGACAAAGGAAAAAAGGAATGGGAAGAGGGAATTACAGAAGCAAAAACAGTGAATTCTAAACATGCACAGTAAGCAGACAAATTCAAGAAGAACATGTAATTAATTTGAGTTTATACCTGAAGAAAGTCACATATGATAGAAATAAAATCCCGAAGCTTTTGCGTGAATTTATACTTCTCATCAGCAGCAGATAGAGACTTTTCAAGGGCAGTAATATTTAATAGTGAAGCAGACAAGTTTTCTTCAGCCTTATTCAGAGACAACAAATCTTTGTCATTCGATTCCTGTGAGGGGGAAAACTAAAGTAAACAAAGGGTGCCAAATCATGCAAAAACCAATTCAATTACAAGCACAGTAGCGCACAACTCATAAGCTTACAAGTTTTTCTTACAAAAATAACTGTTTCACTAGCAATGCACCATTAACTTATCGTAGAGAAAAAGGGAGCAAACAAGAAAATGAGACAAACTCCTACTGCCTCAGATAACTCAATCCAGAGTCCAACGAAAAGAAGCTGTATATTTTGACATGCCTTCCATTTTTTTTATTGTAAAAAAATACAACTTTTTCGTTGAACTATTTTTTCCTTAATCTTTTTGTTTTCCTTAAACTCTCTTTCATGTCATTTCATTGAAGTTAGAAGAAAAACGAGATTTGACTTGTGAAGTCAAACAAAATTGACGAGAAAGATGTTATTGGCTTATCAAACAAAGTTTGAGAAAACATAGTGACATATTTTGAAAGTTAGATGCAAAATAACATAAGTGACATAGTTTGGAGAGAAACTCTAAAAAAAATCTACATAAAAATGTCCAAAAACTAACGGAGTTAGATGGAAGAGGGTCACTTGCTAACGAAACAAATTTCGAGGGGACTAAGTGGTACATTTTAAAAGTTGGGGAGGGCAAAATGACGTAAGTGACATAGTTCAGGGGGCAAATATAAAATAATCCTTAAAATTAAAATTTAGATAGTAAATAAGGCTGCATAATCATGCAAAAACCAATTCAGTTACAAGCACAGTAGCACACAACTCATAAGACAAGACGTTTTTCTTACAAAAACTGTTTCACTAGCAATGGACCGTTAACTTATAGTAGAAAAAAAGGGAACAAACAAGAAAATGAGACAAACTCCTACTGCCTCGGATAACTCAATTTAGAATCCAGCCAAAAGAAGCCGTAGAAACATGCCTGCCATTTTAGCTTCTTTAACAATCTAAGAATTCGAAAACCCCTCAAAAAACTTGTACATTCTTGAACTCTCTCAACACTCTTACTCTTGCCTACTTATGTTCCCATTCTCATAAACATAATCAACATGAAGAAACCAATTCCCATCTTATGGGGCCTAAAAAATAAATATATTAAAATCAAACCACTCCCAAGTTAAAATAAATTCCAATTCCATATTATTAAGTCAATAATTCGTTCCTCACAAGTCTAAATCAAACAACACAAAAGTTCTAGCACAATATCTCAAGGGAAAGCAATGAAAGCTCGTAAATTTACCTTAAGTCTCCTCACATTGTCTTTCAAAGCCTTCAGGGAAATCTCAGCTTGCTGAGAAAACGGCACCCCAAATCCCAAACCTGGTAACGACACTCCAAATGTCCCCCCAATGCTAGTACTGGGAGGCACAGTTTGTGACCCAACTGAGCTCACAAGCTTCTGTTGAGTCTCTTTCTTATTAACCACAGGAACAACACCAGTACTTTTACCACCGTCATCAACCCTTTTCTTCCCAAGCCCCTTCCTGAACTGCTCTTCTTCCCAAATTTTTTCCTCCTCATCTTCATCATCATCATCCTCATCATTCTCCTCTAAAACGCCTTTCTTCTTCCTCCTCAGCAACCCCAATTCAATTCCCCCACCGCCGTCCATGTCATCCTCGAACACGCCCTTCTTCGGCCCCTCCGCCTTCTTCTCCCCGAACATCGCAATTCGAGTCCGATTCTCCGGCTCCTCATCGCTCAACCCCTCTGCCTCACCATGATTGCTCCCTCCATCTAGCGCAACGTAGTCTGGCGCAGCGGCCCGCGACAGCCGTAGCCGCTCCCTCTTCGCCCGAATTGCGTTTATTGTCGCCTGATCGGGAATCAACGGCTCCGGAGACAAAGAATCCCTGTTCCTATCCCTGTCCCTACCCTTTCCCCCATTCTCAATCGAAGCCAATTCGCCCCTCCTCTTCTTGAGCTCATCCGGCTCGTCTTCTTCCTCGGAGTCCAATTTCCAGTCTTTCCTCGCCGGCTCCGAAGGCTTGAGGAGGCCTTTCAGCACAATGACGGGCTCCGAGGAGGGCGGTTTGGCGCTGGCGAGGGTTCGGGTGTTCTTCTGGAGCTCGCGGAGGGCCTCTTTGGTGTAAATCCCTGCTTGAGGCTGGACATTGGAGGGAAGAGAGAGAGATGAAGTAGACGAAGAAGTCGAGGAGTGAGAGAGACGGTCTTTGAGGGTGGTCATCTTGTGAGAAGACGAGGGCTTGGCGAAGCGAGAAGAGGAAGAAGAGGAGAGTTTGGAGCGAGAAGGGGATTCGTTATCTTCATCGTCGGCGAAGCTGAGGAGCTTCGTGGATTGGTTGAGCGGCTTCTTGGGTTTGGTTGACGACGAGGGTTTTGGAAGGGACTTGCTTGTGGTGGTCGTCGTTGTGGTGGTGGTGGTGGTGTGGGGTCCGCTCTTGTCGTGGGATTCATTGTTGTTGTTTTCGTCGTCGTCGCCGCCGCCGCTGCGGCGGCGGAAGTTTCTGGCTCTGCCGGACATGGCGGTGATGGCAAGAGGAGTGAGCGGGAGAGAGGAACGAAGGACAGACGGAAAGACAACTAGGGGGAGATAGGTATATTCTGTAATTCTGGAAGAATTCGGCAAACAGCCAAAAAAAAAAAAAAAACCAAATTTGACAAATGACCTCCCATTTTTTAAATTAAAAAATAGGTTTTTTCTAAGCATCAAAACTGTCTTAATTTTTTTCACAGAAAAACAAAATGACTGTATCGAAAAGAGGAATCTAAATATAGTCTCCAAAAAAAAACTAAAACTGTTTTGATGTCTAAAAAACTAGTTTTGTAATGCCCAAAAAAAAAAAAAGGGCCATTGACCCAAAAAATTTTCCTACTTAGACCCTTTTTAAAAGTACCTCGTATATTCTACACGGATGCATCATTTTTTATCGGAGTCGGTTCGAACTCTAATAAAAAAAACCGAAAAAAGAAAAACAAAACAAAACAAAAAATTAAAAAAAAATTTTGAGAAATTGCACAAAAGGTTAGATTTTGCTAATAGGTTGTTTACACTTTTTATATCTTATATTTTAGATTTATTCAAACAATATATTTTTTATTTTTGAACTCATTAAATTTATATTCTCATATTAGATTTAATATACAAATTTATATATTTTCTTAATCAATATTCAATTTTAACCTAAAATTACTTAAATGCTCTCAAATTTAAAATAAGATAACTTTAAAAACTTAAAAAAAAACTTTTATTAAGGTTTTTGTTTTAAAAAATGTTTAAAATACTTTTAAAATAGGTGTTTTATGTGTTTTTATTTTTGCTTTCTTTTTATTTTTTGAAACTTTTAATTTTTTTCTCTTTTACTTAAAGATAATTTAGTCATTTTAAAGTTCAAAATTAACTATTTACTAAGATAAAGTATAGATTTATGTATTAAATCTAATCTGAATGTATATATTTAATGAGATCAAAAACAAAATATATAATTTATAAATTAATCTAAAAAAGAGGTATAAAAAGATAAATATCCTTTTGCTAATCAATTAGTAAATAATTTCAAAAGTTTAAAAAATGTAGTGATGTAAGAACGGGCCGGCCCGGCCCGGCCCGGCCCGGCCCATATTAAAATTATTTTGGCCTGGCCCAGCCCACGGGCCAATTTTACATGGGCCGTGCTGGGCCGTGCCGTAGGCCGTGCCGGGCCGTGCCGTGGGCCGGCCCATCTTGGCCCATCATGGGTTTAAATGGGCCGGCCCATCTTGGCCCATCATGGGTTTAAATGGGCCGGCCCATCTTGGCCCATTATAGGTTTAAATGGGCCAACTCATCTAAACGTATAATTTTTAATTTTTATTTTTGAATTTTTAAACAAGTTAACAAATATAAAAGTTTGAATAGTCAAGAGAAATATAAAAAGAGATATTTTATTTACGCTTGCCTCATTAAAAACCTTTCCAAGGAAAACCCAGTGGGACAAAACCTTAGTAAGGAAAAAA